>WNWK01002867.1:130000-190591 GCA_009830355.1 Cherax destructor | reverse complement strand
TTGGTGTGTGTGGTGTAGTGTGTGTGTGTGTGTGTGTGTGTGTGTGGTGTAGTGTGTGTGGTGTGTGGGTGTGGTGGTGTGTGTGTGGTGTAGTGTGTGTGTGTGGTGTAGTGTGTGGTGTGTGTGTGTATGGTATGGTGTGTGTGTGGTGTAGTGTGTGTGGTGTAGTGTGTGTGGTGTGGTGTAGTGTGTGTGGTGTGTGTGGTGTGTGGTGTGTTAGTTACCATTTTGTCCTAGGCACATGTCGATTAGACACTAGGCCTGTTGTATATATGTGTGTGTGTACGAAACACTTCGAAATGTTTAGGCCCCGCCGGGAAATGAACCCGGGCCCTCCGTGCGTGAAGCAAGAGCGCTAGCCACCATGCCATCGGGGCGTGTGTGTGTGTGTGTGTGTGTGGTGTGGTGTGTGTGAGTAGTTAAATATCTTAGTGACAACAACATTCTTCATAGTTACCAATCAGGCTTTAGGAGATCTTACTAAACCGACACCTCCCTAATTAATTTGATGGATTACATGAGAACTGAAATGTCGATAGGGAACCTCATAGGAATGGTAACTTTAGACTTGCAAAAGGCCTTCGATACTGTCAACCACAATATATTATGTAAGAAACTTCAAGCTATCGGCATAGGTTCCACAGACTGGTTTAAGTCCTATCTTAGCAACAGGAAACAAATTGTCAAAATCAACAAAACGGAATCAGAACCACTGCCGATAGCATATGGAGTTCAACAAGGTAGTATTCTGGGTCCTTTATTATTCATGTGTTATGTAAATGATATGCCCATCAGTGTCAAGTGCAAACTCCTACTGTATGCGGATGACAGTGCTCTGTTAGTGTCAGGTAATGACCCACAAGATATAGCTAGATACATGAACTGGAGTCCTGCAGCAATTGGTTAGTAGACAACAAACTATCGTTACATCTAGGGAAAACAGAAGCCATACTCTTTGGCACGAAATATAAACTGAGCAGGGTAAATAATTTTAATGTCCGGTGTAATGGGGAATCCATCACTTCAGTTTCCTCAGTAAAATATCTGGGAATCCCCTTTGACCCATGCATGTCAGGAGAATTGATAGGGAACAGTGTAGTAAAGAAAGCGAATGCTAGACTGAAGTTCCTCTACAGACAAGCGCAGTGTCTACCTACTGAGGCTCCCAGGACCCTATGTCTAGCCCTTATACAATGTCATATGGACTACGCTTGCTCTTCATGGTACTCTGCCTTGACAAAAAAAATGAAAGATAAGCTCCAAATCACCCAGAACAAAATGGTAAGATTCATCCTGGATCTGGGTCCAAGAGAGCATGTAGGCCAGGATGAATTACAACAATTGGATATGCTGAATATTGAAGACAGAGTAAAACAACTTAAATTAAATCAAGTTTATAAAATTGCTCACAGTGTCCAGAATATCTTGCTGCCAATTTTGTCAAGGCTGGGAACCAAAGCAGTCATAGTACTAGGGGAAGAGAGCACAACTTTGTAGTATCTACAGTCAGTGGCCAGGCTTCAAACACCTTTTATTGTACAGCAATAAAGGAATGGAACAGACTGTCTGCACTTGTCAAAGTCAGTCATAGCATGAGCCAGTTCAAGAAGAGAACCAAAAGGTACCTAATGAATGTAGCGACAGAAAGGGAGGAGAATGATTTTTTATTTTTTTAGCTAACACACATGTAAATGTAAATAACTCTTTTTATCTTATTCCTAGTGTATACATATATCCTTTATAATATAATAACATATATATCCTACAATGTAAAATATTAAAGTATAAAAAGGACCCCAATGGAAATAAGTCACTCTGACTTTTTTGGGTTATCCTAGGTTCTCTACACATATGCTGCTATGTATGATAATGGATGTAAATGTATTTGTGTATACCTGAATAAACTTACTTACTTACCATGAACTCACCTCGCATGCATAAAAGGAACATATTCAAAATACCAATAAATTTAGTAAGAAAAAATTAACAGAATATAAAACAAGATATTAGACGGCGTCTTGTTGACTCGACGCTCGTATACAACATTCCAAAGACGAATCTTAACCTCGGCTCTGTCTTCACAGCTGCCCGCCTCTTTCAGCACGCTGTCAAATGCCCTGAGCTTCGGAAAACGCATGACTTGGCTTGACCTGACGCATGATTGAACCTGACTTTGGCCGTCGCCTCTCCTCTCAGTGACCTGACCTCGCTTCTGGCTTTCTTCCCGGATCTCTCTCTCCCTTGTGACTTGACAATGGACCGGGAACCATGGAGCGTAGTAGAGTTTTCAGTTCCAGTTAGAGGGTTATTTATGAACCCTCCAGTCACTGTTTTGTGACTTTCATTCTCTTGTGATCCATTCCATTCCCCACTGCCTTTCATGCTTGCTTCCACTGGATGAGGACCTACAATGCTCATTTACTGATGTTAAAACTCCACTAGTTTATGCTGTTCCATTAATCTTGACAGGAAAACTGTTGTGATTGCATGTGTGTTTGTGTGTGTGTGTGTGTGTGTGTGTGTGTGTGTGTGTGTGTGATGGACTGAACACATCAATTCCAGGCCGAAGGACTGATTACCTCAAACTCCTCCTCTCCTTACACCTCTCTACTTTGTATTGGACTGATGAAGCCACTGTGGGGCGAAACGTTTCCTCAATAAAGATTCCCATATGTTGCATAAGTGTTTTAATATTCATCTTGTCAGTTTTAAAGTAATTCATCACATACCACTACTCATGCCTAACATTCCAGCAGACTGTGTCACTCTACCATCCAGCAGACTGTGTCACTCTACAATCCAGCAGACTGTGTCACTCTACCATCCAGCAGACTGTGTCACTCTACCATCCAGCAGACTGTGTCACTCTACCATCCAGCAGACTGTGTCACTCTACCATCCAGCAGACTGTGTCACTCTACCATCCAGCAGACTGTGTCACTCTACCATCCAGCAGACTGTGTCACTCTAACATCCAGCAGACTGTGTCACTCTACCATCCAGCAGACTGTGTCACTCTACCATCCAGCAGACTGTGTCACTCTACCATCCAGCAGACTGTGTCACACTACCATCCAGCAGACTGTGTCACTCTACCATCCAGCAGACTGTGTCACTCTACCATCCAGCAGACTGTGTCACTATACCATCCAGCAGACTGTGTCACTCTACGATCCAGCAGACTGTGTCACTCTACCATCCAGCAGACTGTGTCACTCTACCATCCAGCAGACTGTGTCACTCTACCATCCAGCAGACTGTGTCACTCTACCATCCAGCAGACTGTGTCACTCTACCATCCAGCAGACTGTCACTCTACCATCCAGCAGACTGTCACTCTACCATCCAGCAGACTGTCACTCTACCATACAGCAGACTGTCACTCTACCATCCAGCAGACTGTCACTTTACCATCCAGCAGACTGTCACTCTACCATCCAGCAGACTGTCACTCTACCATCCAGCAGACTGTCACTCTACCATCCAGCAGACTGTCACTCTACCATCCAGCAGACTGTGCCATCTACCATACAGCAGACTGTGTCACTCTACATCCAGCAGACTGTCACTCTACCATCAGCAGACTGTTCACTCTACCATCCAGCAGACTGTATGCATCACAGCTTCTACCATTCAGCAGACTGTCACTCTACCATCCAGCAGACTGTCACTCTACCATCCAGCAGACTGTCACTCTACCATCCAGCAGATTGTCACTCTACCGTCCAGCAGACTGTCACTCTACCATCCAGCAGACTGTCACTCTACCATACAGCAGACTGTCACTCTACCATACAGCAGACTGTCACTCTACCATACAGCATTTATTCACTGTATTCAATTATTCTCTATCGGAATTACAGAAATTCTGAGTTTTTATGTTCCCATTAAAATCTTTGGCATCACTCCTCAACAAATTTACACATATATCTATTTATTATTTATACTATTTCTATAATTATTAATATATATTACAAAATTATATTATATATATATATATTATATTAATATAATATACTATCTATACTAATAATTATATTAAAAATTAATTATATATATTATACATATATATTATATATATATATATATATATATATATATATATATATATATATATATATATATATATATATATATATATTTCAACAAGTGGGCCGTCTCCCACCGAGGCAGGGTGACCCAAAAGAAGAAAATCCCCAAAAGAAAATACTTTCATCATCATTCAACACTTTCCCCCACCCACTCATACATAATCACTGTCTTTGCAGAGGAGCTCAGATACGACAGTTTAGAAGTCCCTCCCAACTGTCACTATCCCAGACCCCTTCTTTAAAGTGCAGGCATTGTACTTCCCATTTCCAGGACTCAAGTCCAACTAAATCAATTAACTGGTTTCTCTGAATCCCTTCACACAATATTACTTGCTCACACTCCAACACTCGTCAGGTCCCAAAAACCATTCGTCTCCATTCCTCCTATCTAACACGCTCACACATGCTTGCTGGAAGTCCAAGCCCTCGCCAACAAAACTTCCTTTACCCCTCCTCCAAGCCTTTTCGAGGACGACCCCTACCCTGCCTTCCTTCCCTACAGATTTATAGCTCTCCAAGTCATTCTACTTTGATCCAATTCTCTCTAAATGACCAAACCACCTCAACAACCCCTCTTCAGCCCTCTGACAAAACTTTTAGTAACTCCACACCTCCTCCTAATTTCCACACTTCAATTTTCTGCATAATATTTACACCACACATTGCCCTTAGACAGGACATCTCCACTGCCTCCAGCCTCCTCCTCGCTGCAGCATTTGCAACCCATGCTTCACACCCATATAAGAGTGTTGGTACCACTATACTTGCATACATTCCCTTCTTTGCCTCCATGGATAACGTTTTTGTCTCACAGATACCTCAATGCACCACTCACCTTTTTCCTTCATCAATTCTATGGTTAACCTCATCCTTCATAAACCCATCCCTGACACTCAACTCCCAAATATCTGAAAACATTTACTTCTTCCATAATCCCTCTCTCCAATGTGATATCCAGTTTCTCTTTATTTAAATCGTTTGATACCTCATCACCTTACTCTTATCTATGTTCACTTTAACTTTCACCTTTACACACCTCCCAAACTCGTCCACTAACCTTTGCACTTTTCTTTAGAATCTCCAATAAGCACAGTATCATCAGCAAAAAGTAACTTTGTCAACTCCTATTTTGCATTTAATTCCCCATAATTTAATCCCCCCTCTCCCCAACACCCTAGATTTACTTCTTTTACAACCCCATCTATAAATATATTAAACAACCATGGTGACATTACACATCCCTGTCTAAGACCTACTTTTACCGGGAAGTAATCTCCCTCTCTCCTACACACCCTAACCTGAGCCTCAATATATATATATATATATATATATATATATATTTCTGTCTGGTAAATCTTTTCATGTGAATGTAAAGAATTATTTAGGCCTAATCCTTGTTTGACATTTGTTGTTTGCTATTGTTTGTCTTTTGTTGTTTTTGTTACTGTTATTGTTGTTAATATTTTCTTCTTCTCATTGTTCCTTTTTTTGTTCTTTTCTCGTTTCTTCCTTTCTTCTTTTTTCTTCTTTTTTTTTTCTATTATTATTGTTGTTGTTGTTATTATTATTATTGTTGTTTTGTTGTTATTGTTTTTGTTGTTGTTATTATTGTAGTTGCTGTTTTATTGGAATCATTATTATTATTATTTTATTAATATAGTGATGCGATATACTCAAATCCAGGAGGGGGCGTGGTCAGCCTTGCTCCAGTTCCCTGAATCAAGATCCCTCACCAGCCCCCCACCCCCCTCCTACAAGCACTCGCTCATACAAGGCAGATTTACAAATTCCTGAGCCTAGAAAAAACAACTATGGTGGTGAGGCGCCTGCAATATACATACTTTTGTCTGTAGTCACTATTGTTAAGAATCACACATAGACTTTTGAAAATAAAAGTATGTGTTATAATTAAATAAGAGTCCGTAAATTTCTGAGTTTACATTATTTAATTTTTTTTGTCGTATTTCGTACGAATGAAACGGGATACATGATGGGTTTTGGCAGGTCTTTTGTTGTACGTGGCACGAACAGGCGACGGAAGGTCTTTTGTTGTACGTGGCACGAACAGGTGACGGAATGTCTTTTGTTGTACGTGGCACGAACAGGTGACGGAAGGTCTTTTGTTGTACGTGACACGAACAGGTGACGGAAGGTCTTTTGTTGTACGTGGCACGAACAGGTGACGGAAGGTCTTTTGTTGTACGTGGCACGAACAGGCGACGGAAGGCCTTTTGTTGTACGTGGCACGAACAGGTGACGGAAGGTCTTTTGTTGTACGTGGCACGAACAGGTGACGGAAGGTCTTTTGTTGTACGTGGCACGAACAGGTGACGGAAGGTCTTTTGTTGTACGTGACACGAACAGGTGACGGAAGGTCTTTTGTTGTACGTGACACGAACAGGTGACGGAAGGTCTTTTGTTGTACGTGGCACGAACAGGTGACGGAAGGTCTTTTGTTCACTCTGGAACAAACACGTAACGGAAGATCTTTTATTTCCTTTGGAACAAACAGTTAACGGAAGATCATTTGTTCCATTTGGAACAAACAGGTAACGGAAGGTCTTTTGTTCCCTGTGGAACAAACATGCAACGAAATTGTTCCACACGAAACGAAGGTATAATGAACGAACTTCTGTTCTTCAACGAATGAACAGGTAACAAAAGATCACTTCTTCAACCCGGAACGAACACGTAACGCAAGTTCTTTTGTTCAACAAAGAGCGGAGAGATAACAGCAGATCTCTCGTTGAACACCGAGATAACAGCAGATCTCTCGTTGAACACCGAGAGTGAGTGGAAATTAATTACCAACAGTCACTGCTTGTCTTAACTGATATTCCAAGATGTTTATAACAGACTGTTAATGGCACTATAACAGCCTCATTAATCATGCAATAATAATAATAATAATAATAATAATAATAATAATAATACAGTACACAAGGTCAACAAATAAAGTATATAAGGACAATAAATACGGTACACAAATGTTCAACGCCCCGCTTCCTGTTCAACGCCCCGCTTCCTGTTCAACGCCATGAGTCTGTTCAACCCCCTCCCAGTTTTCAACACCCTACTGTGTGTTTAACCTCCCACTGTTCAACGCCTCGCCTCCAGTTGAACACTCCACCCATTGTTCAACCTTTTATCTCGAGTTGAACATTTCACGCACTGTTCAAACCCCGCCTCAAATGTGTGATACCTCACTGAGGTATCACACAAGTGTGACACTCACTGGTATCACACATGGTGAACCTCACTGGGCTCACACAATGAGTGAACCTCACTGAGGTATCACACAAGTGAGGTGACACCTCACTGAGGTATCACACAAGTGAGGTGACACCTCACTGAGGTATCACACAAGTGAGGTGACACCTCACTGAGGTATCACACAAGTGAGGTGACACCTCACTGAGGTATCACACAAGTGAGGTGACACCTCACTGAGGTATCACACAAGTGAGGTGACACCTCACTGAGGTATCACACAAGTGAGGTGACACCTCACTGAGGCATCACACAAGTGAGGTGACACCTCACTGAGGCATCACACAAGTGAGGTGACACCTCACTGAGGTATCACACAAGTGAGGTGACACCTCACTGAGGCATCACACAAGTGAGTGACACCTCACAGAGGTATCACACAATGTGAGGTGACACCTCACTGAGGTATCACACAAGTGAGGTGACACCTCACTGAGGTATCACACAAGTGAGGTGACACCTGAGTGTTGGAAACACTGCTGCATGTCTGCTGACCCACACTAGTGGACCATGCAATGAATTGGCTCAACATTCATTGTTAACTCTAATGGAAATTAAAAAAAAAAAGTGAATGAACACACAATTTCAACAACTAACAACTCAACAGTAAACCTCTGTTGTCGAACCTTCAACAACAGTGATGATGTATTAACGTAATTGAAAAAGTTAAACGGACAAACAATTTCAAATAAAACAAGAAATTGAAGATTTATCCAAAATCTAAACAGAGAAAAAAACATAGTCAGAAAATGTTGTCCAATCAGTAAGAAAAAAAAAGTGTGGGTGGTTTCAAACAAATCATTTGACACTGTTTCAAAAAATAGCAAATTGCAGATTTGTCTCAAACCTCTAAATAAAACAAGACATTGAGACAATGTTGTCTGGCGGTTAAAGGAACGCGGGTGATCACAATTTAATAATTTCAGGCCATAGCCTTTTAAAAACATATAAAACATAGTATTACACTATGCCAAGCGGTCTACTCAGCTCACTCCAAAATACATCCTATACCCATTTGTCCAACCTAATTTTAAGCCAAAATAAATTGATCCTTTGAAAAAGAAAACAAATCTGTATTTATGTGAAAAATACTTTCACCCTTTTATAAATGAAGAGCATTCTGGAGTATTAAATTATCAAGTTTATAGATGCCAGAACTAAAATTTAAAATACGTTGAGCATCATGTTTAATAAGCGATGATTCCACAATATTTCTTTGAACTGTAGAATTACATGGATATAATTCTTGGGTATTAGTCCAGTCTGCACAATGGCGTGTATCCCTCCACATGAACCAGCAAAACACTAGATTCTTGTCCGGGATTTATTGCATATTTATGCTGTTTAACTCTTGTCTCGAGTGACTTACCAGTCCTAAATAAAAGCTATCACAACTTTCACACACAATGGAATATATACAACCCAAAGATTCTTAGGGAGAATTTTCATTTATTTTGTTTTTGCTTTACAAAACCGTCATATTTAAAACAACATTAATCTTAAAGTATTGAAGATCCTGGGGAAGGTGTGAGAGAGTTCCATTATATGATACAAGTAACAAGTTCTCCAGTTTGTACTCAGTGTTAGACTCTGTCTCCGTCTCTTGTGGAATGTTTTTAACAACTTTTTGAAAAGTTTTATCAATGAACATTCGAGGATGTTGTAAGTTGGATGCAATTTATTGATTTTTTTTAACATCCCCTATCATAAAACTCAGGGTTGCATATCCTAAGGTACTTAAACAAAAAAAAAACACCCTGTCTTAACTCATGTGTGTGTGTGTATATATATATATATATATATATATATATATATATATATATATATATATATATATATATATATATATAAACACGAGTTAAGACAGGGTAAAACTGGTCAATTAGTAAGAACTCATTTAAAATTAAGTCCTTTCTAAAATTTTCTCTTATACGTTTAAAGATATATTTTTTTCATTTATGTTAATGTAAAATTAATAATTTTGTACCGAAAGAACCTTAGAAAACTTACCTAACCTTATTATAACAAGCGCAATTTAATTTAGCCTAACCAACTAAATATATTTTAGATAAGTTTAGAATAATTTGATAATAAACAAACACAATGAAATATATTTTTTTCGTTATGTTCAGAATGATTTTTGCGAAATTATTGCATACACAAATTTCTGCTTGCCTTATTCGGCAAGAAGAGCGTTGCTATTTCAGCCAAAATCGCAAGTTTTACCTATTCGGCACGAGAACACACACACACACACACACAATTATATATATATATATATATATATATATATATTTATATATATATATATATATATATATATATATATATATATTATATATATATATATATAAGAGAGAGAGAGAGACAGACAGGCAGACAGAGAGAGAGAATATACAGCAAAACACAAAATAATATAGAAGTATTTCTTCCAAATACCATCATATTAATACTTCTCTCATTTCTAACAGAGGTATTTATTACAGCTCAATACACACGTTTTGTATGTATATGTGCATACACACGATGTATACGATGTATACGAATGTGGATTCTGTCACGAAAGCGCTTGCAATTTAATCCTCATTCATTGTTGGTAAGCTTACACATTAACATATGTGCTTTTGTGTGAATTTTTATTGTATGATACCAGAAGAGTGTCGACATACATACATACATATATATATATATATATACTATATATATATATATATATATATATATATATATATATATATATATATATATATATATATATATATTGAGGAAGTAGGTTGGTAGACAGCAACCACCCAGGGAGGTACTACCGTCCTACCAAATGAGTGTGATACATAAGCCTGTAATTGTTTTGCATGATGGTAGGATTGCTGGTGTCTTTTTCTGTCTCATAAACATGCAAGATTTCAGGTACGTCTTGCTACTTCTACTTACACTTAGGTCACACTACACATTCATGTACAAGCATATATATACACACCCCTCTGGGTTTTCTTCTATTTTCTTATTAGTTCTTGTTCTTATTTCCTCTTATCTCCATGGGAAAGTGGAACAGAATTCTTCCTCCGTAAGCAATGCGTGTCGTAAGAGGCGACTAAAATGCCGGGTGCAAGGGGCTAGTAACCCCTTCTCCTGTATATATTAATAAATGTAAAAGGAGAAACTTTCGTTTTTTGTTTTGGGCCACCCTGCCTCGGTGGCCACCCTGCCTCGGTGGCCACCCTGCCTAGGTGGCCACCCTGCCTCGGTGGCCACCCTGCCTCGGTGGCCACCCTGCCTCGGTGGGAAACGGCCGACGTGTTGAAAAAAAAAAAAAAAATATATATATATATATATATATATATATATATATATATATATATATATATATATATATATATATATATACATGTATATACATACACATTTTCAGCATTCACTGTATATACATCCTGGGGTAACCGTGTTATTACTACGTACTTCTATATTACATGTAAATACGACACGTGTAAATTTTGTAAACATAAACACTGAACATATTCTAGCGAACGGTGTCTTTATTCATTTTTATATTATTATTATTATTATTATTATTATTATTATTGTTTTATTATTATTATTATTATTATTATTATTATTATTATTATTATTATCGATCTTTCGTTATTATTAATAACGTCTTGTAACTTTTGCTGTGTGTATGGTGTTGCCCTGTGCTGTGTGTGGTTGACATGTGCTGTGTAGATTGACATGTGCTATGTGTGTTGACATGTGCTGTGTGTGGTTGACATGTGCTGTGTGATTGACATGTGCTGTGTGTGGTTTACATGTGCTGTGTGTGATTGATATGTGCTGTGTGATTGACATGTGCTGTGTGTGGTTGACATGTGCTGTGTGTGGTTGACGTGTGCTGTGTGATTGATATGTGCTGTGTGAGATTGACATGTGCTGTGTGAGATTGACATGTGCTGTGTGAGATTGATATGTATGTGCTATGTGACTGACATGTCCTGTGTGTGCCTGACATGTGCTGTGTGTGATTTATGTATGCCGTGTTGACCAGAGATGTGTTGACCTTTTCTATACGTATTGACTTCTACCATGTTGATTTCTACTGTGTAAACTTCTGCTGTGTCGACCTGTACTGTGTCGACGTCTACTGTGTCGACCCCTACTGTGTCGACCTCTACTGTGTGCAGCCTCACTGTGGTCGAAGACTAAGAGAAACCTCAACCCAATTACCAGTCGTAAGAAAGCGATTTAATTATCTAAGTAATTAACAAAGCACAAAGGTAAGTAGGAGTGAGATGTTCAGTGCTTTGCAAAGTTACTCTGATTTACACAACACACACATGCAAATGATCTGTTGCATCCCCCTCAAGGAGTTGCACTTTTCCGCACAGCATTCTCCTAACCACTGTAATGATCCACCGAGGCTCCAGCAGTCATAGGCTCAAAATTACAACGAGAAACTCTAAATTGGATCAATTTGTTTTGGATCAAAATAAACCTTTGAAATTAAATGTTTTCTCTGAGGTGTTTGAGAGAAGCATTATCCTAAAATATTAGTTTCTTTTGCTGATGTTTATTTAGCAATTTTTTTTTTTTACGCTCCTGAGATCTGTAGATACGAGCGAGATGTAAACAGAATAAGTCTCGTGGAAAGGATGGGCGCTGGGTAAGGTTCGCCGCCTGGACTCGCCTGCAAGCAACCGCTGACGGACGACCACCTCTGCAGGGTCAACACACACCCATTAATTACAACTCTGATTAACAAACTGAAAATTAGTGCTTATTTACTGCCTCTCCGGCTGTCCTCCATCGAGAAAAATAACTATGATTTTCTGTAATTTGCTCAACGCCATGTTTACTGCCACGGCTCGGTGGGCAGCAGGGTACCAGGGGCTGGAGGGCAATGCTAAGAGCGTTCGTTTCTGGATGGTTGATTGGTTGGTTGGTTGGTTGGTTGGTTGCTTGCTTGCTTGCTTGCTTGGTTAGTTAGTTGCGTTGCTTGGTTTAATGTGTTAAAAGCTATGGCTTACGGGAGGGTCATTAAGGCTGCCTGTGACCTGTACATCACCAGTCAAGTATACCTTAATCTTTAACATAGGGATTAACGTAAACTCTCAGTTTATAGACACTGTGAGATATACATCTCTCGGTGTATATAAACTGTGACATACACACCTCGGTGTACATATACTGAGACGTACACCTCTCAATATATACGTACATATATGCAAAAACGTTCACTCTCAACGTGTTTGCTCGGATTTTATCCTCTTTCCTTCAACATTGCAAGCTCCTGATGTGTTGATTGCAACACGAAAGGCCTAGAGCTATCATTCAACTCCCCCCGTGGTTGTTTTGCAAAAAAAATAAACTTTTATATATATATATATATATATATATATATATATATATATATATATATATATATATATATATATATTAACGAGTCCAAAATATTCATCAGTGAACTTTGTGAACGAAATGAACATGGAGGAATGTTTTACGACCAGAACACTAACACCGGTATAAAAATTTGTGAGCTCTGGACGACGCAGTTGTGTTTAAGAAATGTGCACTGATGGTAACAGTGTTAGAAAAAAAGTGAGAGAGAGAGAGAGAGAGAGAGAGAGAGAGAGAGAGAGAGAGAGAGAGAGAGAGAGTGAAAATCAGGGAAGGAGAAATAAGACAGGAGATGTAATATAGAGAGGGGCTTCAAAAAGTGAGACGCACCTAGGGATGAACACAGCACCCAACACCTTACTCAAGACACACATTTCGACACATAGGGGTAATTAGCACACACCAACACCTAGGGATGAACCTAGCACCCCACCCATCACTGAAAACACACACACCCACACACCTCAGCACAGCGTAATGTAACGACTGGTGAAAGCTCGATCCTCTGTCTAGCTCCTTGAATCAAGAGACCTTCACTAGCATCAAGGAACAGGCATTGAAGGATAAGAGACCTTAGCCTTGACGAGAAAATGCCAGATTTCGTACAAAGTCTTAAGACTGGGTACGACAGAGGCCAAGAGGCTAAGGAATTAGTGTGATTAGTGAGAAGTTGAGAGTGGCGGCCAGGAGCCAGAACTCGACCCCCTGGAGCTACCACTAGGACAGTACAGTGAAGTATACACTCACGCTGTGTATGTTGTATTTCACCGAAATAATCATACACCATATTCTATTTACAACACTTTTAAAGAAAACTTAATTAAGGAAAGTGTTCCACCTGTACAACTTTACCATCACCTGTACAACTTTATTATCATCTGTACAACTTTATTACTCATTGTACAAAGTCTTTTATCACCTGTGCAACTTTATCATCACTTGTACAACTTCCATTATCACCTGTACAATTTGATTAACACGTGTACAACTTGATTATTGCATATTCCATTTGATTATTGCCTGTACAACTTGATTATTGCCTGTACAACTTGATTATTGCCTGTACAACTTGATTATCCACCTGAACAACTTGATTAAAGACAGTGTTCTACGATTAAAGTTGTCCAGGAGCTTTGTCAAGAGGTTTAACGGCTTTAACGGCTCGACAAAGCTCCTGGAGAGCGAAACGTTGCCTCAATAAAAACGTCGCATTAGTTGCACTTGTGTCCTTTAATTTAACATATTGTCGGTGATTCTACCAACATTATTACAAGGTAACTTTTGTAAACATTACTGTGGCAAACAAGGTAACTTTTGTTAACATTACTGTGACAAACAAGGTAACTTTTGTAAACATTACTGTGGCAAACAAGGTAACTTTTGTAAACATTACTGTGACAAAGTAACTTTTGTAAACATTACTGTGACAAACAAGGTAACTTTTGTAAACATTACTGTGGCAAACAAAGTAACTTTTGTAAACATTACTGTGACAAAATAACTTTTGTAAACATTACTGTGACAAAGTAACTTTTGTAAACATTACTGCGGCAAACAAGGTAACTTTTGTAAACATTACTGTGACAAACAAGGTAACTTTTGTGAACATTACTGTGGCAAACAAAGTAACTTTTGTAAACATTACTGTGACAAACAAAGTAACTTTTGTAAACATTACTGTGACAAACAAGGTAACTTTTGTAAACATTACTGTGGCAAACAAGGTAACTTTTGTGAACATTACTGTGGCAAATAAGGTAACTTTTGTAAACATTACTGTGACAAACAAGGTAAATTTTGTAAACATTACTGTGGCAAACAAGGTAACTTTTGTAAACATTACTGTGGCAAACAGAGTAACTTTTGTAAACCTTACTGTGACAAACAAGGTAACTTTTGTAAACATTACTGTGGCAAACAGAGTAACCTTTGTAAACATTACTGTGACAAACAAGGTAACTTTTGTAAACATTACTGTGGCAAAGTAACTTTTGTAAACATTACTGTGGCAAACAAGGTAACTTTTGTAAACATTACTGTGACAAACAAGGTAACTTTTGTAAACATTACTGTGACAAACAAGGTAACTTTTGTAAACATTACTGTGGCAAACAGAGTAACTTTTGTAAACATTACTGTGGCAAAGTAACTTTTGTAAACATTACTGTGGCAAAGTAACTTTTGTAAACATTACTGTGGCAAACAAGGTAACTTTTGTAAACATTACTGTGACAAATAAGTTAACTTTTGCAAACATTACTGTGACAAACAAAGTAACTTTTCAATTAGCTAAGCCTCTGGGTACGCAGGTGTGCAGGTGTTAGTACAGCCACACACACACACCGTCCCTTCCTTCTCTCACTTGTCTCTTCCTTCTCTCACCAGGTCTCTCTACTGGAGAGAGAATGAGTCGGAATAATTAAGTAAGAAACCTTTTCTTCAGTGAGTCTGAAACCTCTCCTTAAGCAAGCCTGAAACCTTTTCTTTAGTGAGTCTGAAACCTCTCCTTAAGCAAGCCTGAAACCTTTTCTTCAGTGAGTCTGAAACCTCTCCTTAAGCAAGCCTGAAACCTTTTCTTCAGTGAGTCTGAAACCTCTCCTTAAGCAAGCCTGAAACCTTTTCTTCAGTGAGTCTGAAACCTCTCCTTAAGCAAGCCTGAAACCTTTTCTTCAGAAAGACTGAAACCTAACGTCAATAAGTCTGAAAACTTTCATACAGTAAATCTGAAACCCTTTCTCCAATAAATCCGAAACCTTTTCTTCAACAAGAGTTGGTGAAGGTGCCCTTTCTATCTCCTTCCATCACAATATTTCTAGCTCAGTAGGTGATTATAGCAATTTCCAGCTGCAGCTAAATTATCAGAGCTCTATTTAGCTTTACCTGTGATTACAGGTAAATATATGCATCCATAATTTCAGGTGTATTAACCTTACACACAAAGTAAGACAAAATTGCACCGTGTTGCTGATTTGTATTAATTCATGCGCAGCTTTATGTGTGGGTATGCAAAGAATATTATTATTTTTAAGATTGTTATTATTATTATTGTATATATGTTTGATTATTATCATTAATATTACTATTGTGATAATTATTTTATTATCTTTATTATAATTATTATTGTAATTATTATTATTATTATTATTATTATTATTATTATTATTACCCTCTCAACACTAACACTAAATATACCACCACCACTACCCCTTCTGTCTGTCTGTCTGTCTCTCTCTCTCTCCCAAAGACCACCACCCCACCCACTCCACCCACCCCACCCACTCCACCCACTCACCCATAACACTACACGATAACACTCAGTTTCCCATAAACCCATAATTAATATCCACCTCCCCATTGGCCGCACGCTGTACATTAGTACAATGTAACACGCTAATGTAACAAGGTAACGACCTGCAGACACACCATGAAACGAGGGTACAAAGCGTTGGAAGAAGGGCCTGGTGGCTCATAATCGAGGAACCCGGGGTCGACCCTGGGCTGGGTGAATACATTAGGCCCGTTGCCTCACACCTGTTGCTTCCCTGATCACCTAGCAGCAAACAGGTACCTGGTTGTTAGGTATCTATTTGCTGCTTACTCTGTTAATGAGATGAGACGACAAGATAACAGATCTTAACTTGTAATGAACAGAGGTAGGATAACAGATCTTAACTTGTAAATTTAACATTGTTAAATTAATGCATTGAAGGCAGTGTAAACAAAGAGAGCAAATAAAAGTGTATATTAAAAAATAAAAAAAATTGCCGTTTCGAGAAACCATTGCATTAACCTTATTCTAATTTCTACTCTTCCTTTTAAGAGATAAAAACACCAAATACCAAACACCAGGCATGCGCACAAATAACACATTTCGTTCATCGACACACACACACAAACACACACACACACAAACACACACACAGACACTCGCGCACACACACAGACACACATCTCCTGAGGCGCACATCAACCAAATAACTGCTGCAGCATACGGGCGCCTAGCAAACCTAAGAACAGCATTCCGACATCTTAATAAGGAATCATTCAGGACCCTGTACACTGTGTACGTTAGGCCCATATTGGATTATGCAGCACCAGTTTGGAACCCACACCTAACCAAGCACATAAAGAAACTAGAGAAAGTGCAAAGGTTTGCAACATGACTAGTCCCGGAGCTAAGGGGTATGTCCTACTAGGAGAGGTTAAGGGAAATCGACCTGACGACACTGGAGGACAGGAGAGATAGAGGGGACATGATAACGACATATAAAATACTAAGAGGAATTGACAAAGTGGACAGAGACAGAATGTTCCAAAGATGGGACACAGCAACAAGGGGACACAGTTGGAAGTTGAAGACTCAGATGAATCACAGGAATGTTAGGAAGTATTTTTTCAGTCACAGAGTGGTCGGGAAGTGGAATAGCTTGGGAAGTGATGTAGTGGAGGCAGGATCCATTCAAAGCTTCAAGAAGAGGTATGATAAAGCTCATGGCGCAGGGAGAGTGCCCCAGTAGCGGCCAGTGAAGAGGCGGGGCCAGGAGCTAACTCGACCCCTGCATCCACAACTAGGTGAGTACACACACACACACACACACACACACACACACACACACACACACACACACACACACACACACACACGCACACACACAGACATACACGTTTTCTTGGACTGTAAGAAGGCTTTTGACACAGTTCCACACAAAAGATTAGTACAAAAGCTGGTGGCCCAGGCAGGTATAACAGGGAAGGCACTGCAATGGATCAAAAAATAATTGTCGGGAAGGCATCAGCGAGTCATGGTACGTGATGAGGTGTCAGAGTGGGAGCCTGTGACAAGAGGGGTGCCAAAGGGGTCAGTCCTAGGACCAGTGCTGTTTCTGGTATATGTGAACGACATTACAGAAGGAATAGACTCAGAAGTGTCCCTGTTTGCAGACGATATGAAGTTTATGAGAATTCAGTAGGAGGAGGATAAGGCAGGACTATAGAAGGATCTGGACAGGCTGCAGACCTGGTTCAGCAACTGGTTCCTGGAGTGCAAAGTTATGAAGATCGGGGAAGCTCAAAGAAGACCGCAGACAGAGTACAGTCTAGGGCAGTGGTGGGCAACCCTTGCCACGCGTGCCAAACCTGGCACACCAACTTCTTTCCGGCACGCGAACCTCTGGTCACATCTCAAAAAAAAAAAAAAAAAAAAAGCGACATTTATCACGTATCCGTTCCAAGAAAAGCGGGGAAATAGTCCGTCGATTTGAAAGATTATTCCACCACTTTTCGTGAAATTGTGTGGATAACATTAATCAGGTGGTACTTTACATGGCATGATTTCAGTTTAACTGTCCATGGTACAGTGCATACTACTAACCACAAGAGGTTTTCCCTCCTGTTTTCATATTTACGATTAATATATGTGTATCACTATTACAAATTCTATTTGCATTCTGCCGTTTACAGGTTGTACAGGTTGTCTCGACTACAATACTCTTAAAAGACACCAAATAATATGGTCCCATAAATTTTAGTTGGCACGTGAGAAGATTTTGTATCAAACATTTGGCCGACTTTGGCCCACACACTTAAAAAGGTTGCGCACCCCTGGTCAAGGGGGCCAAAGAATACAAATCTCACTCAAAGAAAAGGATTTTGGAGTGTGTATAATACCAAGCACATCTCCTGAGGCGCACATCAACCAAATAACTGCTGCAGCATATGGGCGACTAGCGAACCAGCATCTCAGTAAGAGTCGTTCCGGACCCTGTACACCGTGTACGTTAGGCCCATATTGGAGTATGCAGCTCCAGTTTGGAACCCACACCTGACCAAGCACGTCAGGAAACTAAAGTGCAAAGGTTTGCAACGAGACTAGTCCCGGAGCTACGGGTCATGTCGTACGAGAAGAGGTTAAGCGAAGTCGACCTGACTACACTGGAGGACAGGAGGGACAGGGGAGACATGATAACGATATATAAAATACTGAGAGGAATCAACAAGGTGGACAGAGACAGAATGTTCCAGAGATAGGACACAACAACAAGGGGACACAGTTGGAAGTTGAAGACTCAGATGAATCACGGAGATGTTAGGAAGTATTTCTTCAGTCACAGAGTGGTCAGGAAGTGGAATAGTCTGGGAAGTATGATAAAGCTCATGGCGCAGGGAGAGTGACCCAGTAGCGGCCAGTGAAGAGGCGGGGCCAGGAGCTATGTCTCGACCCCTGCAACCACAACTAGGTGAGTACAACTAGGTGAGTACACACACACACACGTAAAAAATACCGATGGAATTTGACGTGTGTTTGAAAACACAAGAAAAAATAATTCACTCATCAATGGTTGAACACCTTAGAGTGTTCATTTAAGTGCTCTCATGGTACAAAAGTGTTCCTTTAAGTGCTCTCATGGTGCAACAGTGTTCATTTAAGTGCTCTCATGGTATAACAGTGTTCATTTAAGTGCTCTCATGGTACAACTGTTCATTTAAGTGCTCTCATGGTACAACAGTGTTCATTTAAGTCCTCTCATGGTACAACAGTGCTCATTTAAGTGCTCTCATGGTACAACAGTGTTCATTTAAGTGCTCTTATGGTACAATAGTGTTCATTTAAGTGCTATCATGGTATAACAGTGTTCATTTAAGTGCTCTCATGGTACAACAGTGTTCATTTAAGTGCTCTCATGGTACAACAGTGTTCATTTAAGTGCTCTCATGGTACAACAGTGTTCACTTAGTGTTCACATGGTACATCAGTGTTAACTTAGTGTTCTCATGGAACATGAAAGTTTTCACTCAAGTGTTTTCACGGTACAACAGTGTTCATTTCGTGTGTTCTCATGGTACATTAGTGTTCACTTAGTGTTCTGAGAGTAAAGTAGAATTCATTTAAGTGTTCTGAGAGTACAGTAGAATTCATTTAAGTGTTCTCACGGTACAGCAGTGCTCACGTAGTGTTCTCACTGAAGGTACAGTACCTCAGAGTGTTCACTTAGTGTTCTCAAAGAGGGTGCAATACCTCAGTGTTCACTTAGTGTTCTCAAGGAATTTCTAGTAAACTAGTGTTGATTTTGGTGTTCTTGTGAACCGTACAGTATCTCAAAGTATCACTCAGTGTTCTCACGGACGACACTGCTCACCTAATGTTCCATGAAGCGTGAACACAAGTGAACACTAATACTAATGTATGTACCCGGTGTTTCGAGTCTACGAGACAGACTCATGCATACTTCATGATGAAAATATCCCCCTCTCTCACACCTGTGTCAGTCCATGACGGGAGTAGTGATTGTGGGAGGTGATGAGGGGGTGATTGTGTGAGTGCGGTTATGAGGGGGTGATTGTGGCAGCGAGGTGATGATGGGGTGATTGTGGCAGAGGTGATGAGGACGTGATTGTGGCAGTGAGGTGATGAGGGGTGATTGTGGCATTGAGGTGATGAGGGCGTGATTGTGGCAGTGAGGTGATGAGGGGTGATTGTGGCAGTGAGTTGATGAGGGGATGATTGTGGGAGTAAGGAGGGACTGTGGGAGTGAGGAAGTGATGAGGGTGATTGTGGGAATAAGGTGATGATGAGGGGTGATTGTGGGAGTGAGGAGATGAGTGGTGATTGTGGGAGTGGGTGGTGAGGGTGTGACTGTGGGACTGAGGAGGTGGTGAAGGGGGTGATTGTGGGAGTGAGGTGATGAGGGGTGGTAGTAGAGTGAGGAGGTAGTGAGGGATGATTCTGGGAGTGGCGAGGTGATGAGGTGTGATTGCTGTTGTTGTGTATGTTGTTCATGCTGTTGTTATTGTTCGTAATGTTGTTGTTCATGTTGTCGTTGTTGTTGTTCATGATGCTGTCGTCCTTGTTCATTAGCTGCTCTTCATATTGCTGTTGCTCTTGTATTTGTTAATGCTAATGTTCATGTTCTTGTTATTGTTCATACTGAGACAGCTTAAAAAAACTCAGAGAAAGATAGATAGATAGATAGATAGATAGATAGAGAGAGAGAGAGAGAGAGAGAGAGAGAGAGAGAGAGAGAGAGAGAGAAAGACTCAACAATATCAGTCAATGTTGTTATATTTCAACTATAGTTAGTTCATCAAACGCTACCACAAATACACCGCCCAGCGTTCACACACAATGCCCCCCAACCATAATTCCATTGAGGGGACTGCGTATTTTTGCGTATATTGGCGGCTTTGTCCGCGTTTTTCCCACCGAAAAAAAATGTCCCCAGTGCGCAAATGGCGACAGAGAAGATGAAAGTTGAAGGGAACAATACCGGGAGACAGTAAACTGTCAGTGGCTGGTAACAATTACTTCTGCCCACTGGTCGAGGACAAGGCGAGCAGCGGGGGTACACTGCCCCTGTACACACACTCGCTAATTGACACTTACTCTACAGTCACCCTGCTGGGTGGTGGCTCATAGTTACCCTGCTGGTGGGGGTCACAATCACTCTGTACACAGTCACCCTGTTTACAATCACCCTGCTGGGTGGGGGGTCAAATTCACCATGTTCACAGTCATCCTGCTGGGTAGGGGTTCACAGTCACCTTGCTGGGTAGGGGTTTACAGTCACCCTGCTGGGTAAGGAGTTCACAGTCACCCTGCTGGGTCGG
Organism: Cherax destructor; assembly: GCA_009830355.1. Lineage (NCBI taxonomy): Eukaryota > Metazoa > Arthropoda > Malacostraca > Decapoda > Parastacidae > Cherax > Cherax destructor. The sequence goes on along the minus strand of WNWK01002867.1, from coordinate 169,238 downwards.
GGTTCATAGTCACCCTGCTGGTAGGGTTTCACAGTCACCCTGTTGATTAGGGGTTCATAGTCACCCTGCTGGGTAGGGGTTCACAGTCAGCTTCCTGAACCTCGCTGCTGCCTCTCATATAACATGCTGCTGCCTCTCATATAACACGCTGCTGCTTCTCACATAACACACTGCTACCTCTCATATAACACACTGCTACCTCTCATATAACACACTGCTGCCTCTCATATAACACGCTGCTGCCTCTCATATAACACGGTGTTGCCTCTCATATAACACGGTGTTGCCTCTCATATAACATGCTGTTGCCTCTCATATAACACGTTGCTGCCTCATATAACACGCTGCTGCCTCTCATATAAGACGTTGTTGCCTCTCGTATAACACGTTGCTGACTCTCATATAACACACTGCTGCCTCTCATATAACATGCTGCTGCCTCTCATATAACACACTGCTACCTCTCATATAACATGCTGCTGCTGCCTCTCATATAACACGCTGCTGCCTATCATATAACACGCTGCTGCCTCTCATATAACATGCTAATGCATCTCATATAACACCCTGCTGCCTCTCATATAACATGCTGCTGCCTCTCATATAACACACTAATGCCACTCATATAACACACTGCTGCCTCTCATGTAACACACTACTGCCTCTTATATAACACGCTGCTGCCTCTCATATAACATGCTAATGCCTCTCATATAACACGCTGCTGCATCTCATATAACATGATGTTGCCTCTCATATAACACACTGATGCCTCTCATATAACACGCTGATGCCTCTCATATAACACGCTGATGCCTCTCATATAACACGCTGATGCCTCTCATATAACACGTTGCTGTCTCTAATATAACATGCTGCTGCCTTTCATATAACACGTTGCTGCCTCTCATATAACACGTTGCTGCCTCTCATATAACACGCTGCTGCCTCTCATATAACATGCTAATGCCTCTCATATAACACACTTCTGCCTCTCATATAACATGATAATGCCTCTCATATAACACGCTGCTGCCTCTCATATAACATGCTGCTGCCTCTCATATAACACACTGATGCCTCTCATATAACACGCTGATGCCTCTCATATAACACGTTGCTGCCTCTAATATAACATGCTGCTGCCTCTCATATAACACGTTGCTGCCTCTCATATAACACGTTGCTGCCTCTCATATAACACGCTGCTGCCTCTCATATAACATGTTAATGCCTCTCATATAACAAGCTGCTGCCTCTCATATAACATGCTGCTGCCTCTCATATAACACACTGATGCCTCTCATATAACACGTTGCTGCCTCTAATATAACATGCTGCTGTCTCTCATATAACCTGCTGCTGCTTCTCATATACCACGCTTGTCTTACCAACATAACACGGCTGTGTTTCTGCTCTGGGCGTGTGATAGATTCAGGTGTCATCAGGACGCCACAAATTAATGTAAGGCATCAGAATATCTGCCACAGTCAACAAATATTGACACCTGACCAATTACCTCGCGAATCAATTGAGTGAAAGGTCGATTGAATGCGTAATTGAGTTGGAGATTGCGTTCAGTAAGGCCGATTGTCTTCTGTAACTGGAAGCTCACGGCTGATAGTTGCTGGCTGGCTGATGTTGGTATAACCAAGATATGACGTCATTGTTATACCCATATGACGTCATTGTTATACTCATATGACGTCATTGTTGGTATAACCAAGATATGACGTCATTACTCACGAAATCGTAATGACACGATTGCAAACAAACCAAGATATGACGTCATTTTTATAACCAAGATATGACGGCATTTAATATTATTTATTATTAATAAGCACTACTACTACTACTACTACTAATAATAATAATAATAAAAATTATCATTATTTTTAACTCAACTCACGGAGGGGTACAAACCCACGGCAAGTCACTGTTAAAACTATCAGTCCAGTGCGCTAACTACTAGACCATGCCGGTCTAATAACACTCACCCAACCACACGTACAACTATACACAGCAGGAAGGTCATCCTGGGATTTTACAGACCAATCTCACACCAACATGACTGTGGCGAGCTCTAGCTCACGTCCCTTCAAATCTGTCATGAATCGATAGATCGTATTGACACGGCTATACAGAGCTTACGGCACGGAGGACTCAAAGTCCTGGCAATCCGGTACTAAGACTTACAGGGCAGGAGTCACTGAGGCAGTAGCGCCAGCGTGGAGCCCACACCTGATCAAGTGCGTGCAAAAGCCCGAAAAGGCCTAGAGCTTTGCAACTAGACAAGTACCACAAAAGCTAAACGAGGAGAGTTAGACACATGTGCAACATCTGGGAATTTTTATTGTAGACGTTTCGCCATCCGGTGGCTTTATCAATACAAATTCAAGGACATAACTGGAAGACTGTCGGTGAAGAGCACCGTAGCGGTGGAGTTTGAAGCACAGGTATGAAGACTGACGCCAGTATATAAGCGTCAGTATAAAAAGACGCCAGAGGTCAGTGATGCCGAGCCAGGAGCTGAGTATCAACTCAGTGAGCGCAATTCGGTAAGTACACAAACACACACACTACGACTACTCATCTGAAGCATTAATGACAGGAGCTCCTGAGATGATAATAACAATCATATACAACCCTCTACCAAACAGCAGGAGAGAAAGAACGTCGTAAGAAGAAAACAACAGGTCAATAAAAAAATAACTTGGAGACAGTAACAACAGTCTACAACAGTCAGAACAGCTGCTGACTGAAACAACAGGTCTCTGTAAATCTTTCTGTTACAGAGCAAAACTTTATAATATGAGACGTTTCGCGCAGGATGGAGTTCTATCAAGTTTTACTCCTGGGCGAAACCTCGTGGAATTTCAGACGCGGATAAAACTGATTAAGCGGAAACTGGGAAAACTGACCAGAATCCCCAACACTGGTTCCCTCATCTCCCAAACACCCCACTCACCCCAGCATCCCACTCACACAGACACCCCACTCACCCCCTCAACACCACTCCTCCCCCTTCCCACCCCTCACCGTCAACAGACAAGCATATAGCCTTAACAGACAATCAATAGATGGGCTCCCTGATAGATGCCAATGACCGTGTCCCCGGCGCAGACAATGCGCAGTATTAAGCCATGTTTGTACTGGCTATTCTTCAATATATTTTATGTTTGTCTTGGGTAGATTACCAGCCTGGTGCCATTGTCAGCCTGGTGCCAACCGTTGTGCTGCTGTTTGTACCTCTGTTTGTCACTTGCATATTTCATTACTCCTTAATGTGAATTTTTGTTTTGCATTGGTGACGCATGAGAGAGAGAGAGAGAGAGAGAGAGAGAGAGAGAGAGAGAGAGAGAGAGAGAGAGAGAGAGAGAGAGAGAGAGAGAAGTGAGCTACTACACCACAAGACGGGCAGCAGGTAGCTACTTCACTCTGGTTGTAACCTTCTCCAGAACATCACTTCATCTGAGATCATTTATTCCCAGGTTGACTCGAGTCTGGAACATGTTCGTGCAGCATAATGATATCAACGAAATAAAGTCACTTAAAGAAATGAAATTGCTGGCCCACAGATGGCTCCAACTTCATCCTGTTCTATATTTGTATGTCTCATAACAGTAAAAAAGCTTTCAAATGAGCTGATGTAGGTAACAGCTCTTACCTTGTAAATAAAGTTAGGAACTCTTAACCTAACCTTGTAAAACCCTGTGTAAAGAGAGAGAGAGAGAGAGAGAGAGAGAGAGAGAGAGAAGGGCTATCTGCTGAGAGAAATACTATTATTCTAGACGGTCGAGGGAAAGACAGTAAAGCAGAAGGCTTTCTTCCCACCCTACAGTGACAGCCAGTATACGGGAGGAAATCGGGCAGTGAAAGAGGCAGTGGATACCCACGTGGTGTGGGGATGGGGGGGGTAACAGAGGCACGGAGAGGAGACGAGAGACAGGAGGTGGCCACTGTGCTACTGCACCTACACGCGTCACCCACTGCCAGCCACAGCAAAGGTGTTTATGGCTGATTATCCTTGTTGTCAGTGTGCGGTGGGGAGAGGCTGGCTAGCAGACATACAAACAGCACCCACAGACATGCAGACAGCAGACATTCAGACAGCTGACATGTGCAGATGGGCAATTTCTGCCAGATTACCTCTGTCAGAATGCTGTGTTGACCCTGCTATACTGACACAGTGTTGGTCCACACACACACACACACACACACACACACACACACACACACACACACACACGACACACGCACAAACATACATCCACACACACACAAATACACACACACACACAAACATACACACACACAAACATACACACACACACACACAAATACACACACACACAAACACACACACACTCAAACACACACACACACAAACACACACACACACACACAAACACACACACACACACACACAACATACACACACCCAATGATTCCACCCACCTCATTACAAACTCCACCTTCACACCAACCACCCATAGTTCCCCATCAGATCTCCCACTTTCCCAACCCCAACATACCCCCCAGACTACGGTTTTAGAAAAGAAGTTAAAGGTTTGGTATACAAATGCAGATGGTATAACAAATAAATGTGAGGAGTGGCATGAAAGAATAAAGGAGACATCCCCAGACATAATAGCACTCACAGAAACGAAACTCTCCAGGATGATAACAGATGCAATCTTTCCACCCGGATATCAAATCCTCAGGAAAGATAGAGGGAGCAGAGGGGGAGGAGGAGGAGTTGCACTGCTCATTAAGAACAGGTGGGGATTTGAGGAAGTGGAAGGAATGGATGGAATGGGTGAAAGGGACTACATAGTAGGAACAATTCAGTCTGAGGGCCATAAGGTGGTAATTGCTGTAATGTACAACCCGCCACAGAACTGCAGGAGGCCAAGAGAAGAATACGACGAGAGCAACAGAGCAATGGTAGACACACTAGCCGAGGTGGCCAGAAGAGCCCACATGGGGAGAGCAAAGTTACTAGTTATGGGTGATTTCAATCACAAAGAGATTGATTGGGAAAACCTAGAGCCCCATGGGGGTCCTGAATCATGGAGAGCCAAGATGATGGATGTGGTACTGGAAAACCTCATGCATCAACATGTTAGAGACACTACCAGAGAGAGAGAGAGGTGGGGATGATCCAGCAAGACTGGACCTAGTACTCACCTTGAGTAGTTCAGACATCGAGGATATCACGTATGAAAGGCCCCTTGGAGCTAGTGATCATTTGGTTCTGTGTTTTGATTATATAGTTGAGCTACAAGTGGAGAGGGGAGCAGGAATAGGAAGGGAGAAACGAAACTACAAAAGGGGGGACTACACAGGCATGAGGAACTTACTACAAGACGTTCAGTGGGAGAGAGAATTGGCAGGAAAACCAGTAAAAGAAATGATGGAATATGTGACAACCAAATGCAAAGAGGCAGAGGAGAGGTTTGTCCCCAAGGGAAACAGAAGTAATGGGAAGACCAGAACGAGTCCTTGGTTCACCCAGAGGTGTAGGGAATGGAAAAAGTACAGAAGACAAAGGACCCAGGAAAATAAAGAGATTAGCCGAAGAGCCAGAAACGAATATCCACAGGTAAGAAGGGAGGCTCAGCGACAATATGAAAATGATATAGCATCAAAAGTCAAGTCTGACCCGAAGCTGTTGTATAGCCACATCAGGAGGAAAACAACAGTCAAGGACCAGGTAATCAGGCTGAGAAAGGAAGGGGGAACTTCACAATAAACGACCAAGAGGTATGTGAGGAGCTCAACATGAGATTTAAAGAAGTATTTACACAGGAGACAGGAAGGACTCCAGGAATTCAGAATAGGGAGGTATACCAACAAGTGCTGGATGAAATACACACAACCGAGGAGGAGGTGAAGAAGCTGCTATGTGAACTCGATACCTCAAAAGCGGTGGGCCCGGACAACATTTCTCCGTGGGTCCTTAGAGAGGGAGCAGAGATGTTGTGTGTGCCACTAACACAAATCTTCAACACATCCATTGAAACTGGGCAACTACCTGAGGCGTGGAAGATGGCAAATGTAGTCCCAATTTTTAAGAAAGGAGACAGACACGAGGCATTAAACTAAGACCTGTGTCACTGACTGATAGTATGCAAAGTCATGGAGAAGATCAAGGAGGAGAGTGGTGGAACACCCAAGTAGACACAAGCTTATAAACGACAAACAGCACGGTTTCAGGGAGGAAAATCCTGTGTCACGAAACCTACTGGAGTTTATGACAAGGTAACAGAGTAAGACACGAGAGAGGGGTGGATAGACTGCACTTTTGACTGCAAGAATGCGTTCGACACAGTTCCTCACAGAGGTTAATATAAGCTAGAGGATCAGGCACACGTAACAGGAAAAGCACTGCAATGGATCAGAGAATATCTGACAGGAGGCAACAACGAGTCATGGTACGTGACGAGATGTCAGAGTGGGCACCTGTGACGAGTGGAGTTCTACAAGGGTCAGTCCTAGGACCTGTACTGTTTTTGGTATATGTGAATGACATAACGGAAGGGATAGACTCAGAAGTGTCCCTGTTTGCAGATGATGTGAAGTTAATGAGAAGAATCAAATCAGTCGAGGATCAGGCAGGACTACAAAGAGACCTGGACAGGCTGCAAGCCTGGTCCAGTAACTGGCTCCTTGAATTTAACCCTGCCAAATGTAAAGTCATGAATATCGGGGAAGGGCAAAGAAGACCGCAGACAGAGTATAGTCTAGGTGGCCAAAGACTGCAAACCTCACTCAAAGAAAAGATCTTGGGGTGAGTATAATACCGAGCACATCTCCTGAGGCACACATCAATCAGATAACTGCTGCAGCATACGGGCGGCTGGCAAACCTAAGAATAGCGTTCCAATACCTCACTAAGGAATCATTCAAGACTCTGTATACCATATACGTCAGGCCCATACTGGAGTATGCAGCACCAGTTTGGAACCCACACCTGGTCAAGCACGTCAAGAAATTAGAGAAAGTGCAAAGGTTTGCAACAAGACTAGTCCCAGAGCTAAGGGGATTGTCCTACGAAGAAAGGTTAAGGGAAATCGGCCTGACGACACTAGAGGACAGGAGGGTTAGGGAGACATGATAACGACATATAAAATACTGCGAGGAATAGATAAGGTGGACAGAGACAAGATGTTCCAGAGAGGGGACACAGAAACAAGGGGTCACAATTGGAAGTTGAAGACTCCTATGAGTCAAAGGGATGTTAGGAAGTATTTCTTCAGTCATAGAGTTGTCAGGAAGTGGAATAGCCTAGAAAGCGACGTAGTGGAGGCAGGAACCATACATAGTTTTAAGACGAGGTTTGATAAAGCTCATGGAGCAGGGAGAGAGAGGACCTAGTAGCAATCAGTGAAGAGGCGGGGCCAGGAGCTATGAATCGACCCCTGCAACCACAAATAGGTGAGTACACACACACAAACACACACACACTCAAACAAACACACACTCAAACAAACACACAAACACACACTCAAACAAACAAACACACAAACACACACTCAAACACACACTCAAACACACAAACACACACTCAAACAAACAAACACACAAACACACACTCAAACAAACACACACACACAAAGTGGTAATCATGTTCCGCTTGAAATCTTCTTATCTAATATTTATCGTCGATTGATAAGTAAGAGGGAAGAAAAAGACGGAAGAGGAAGAAAGAGAGAAGAGGAATGACGCTGGGAAAGAAAAGAGGGAGAGATATGAGGCAGAAAGAGGAAAGAAGAAAAAACGAGGAACAGAAAGAGGAAGAGGCAGGGAGAGGGAAAGAGAGGAATTAATCACACATGATTCTGTGTGTGTGTGTGTGTCTTGTCTCTTCCTGGTGCCTCTTCTCTCTTCCTATTGCCTCTTCTCCTTCCTTTCTCCCTCTGTTGCCTCTCCTCCCTTTCTCACCTAATGTTGCCTCTCCTCCCTTTCTGATGCCTCTTCTCCCTTCCTGTTGCCTCTCCTCCCTTCCTGTCGCCTCTTCTCCCTTCTGTTGCTTCTTCTCCCTTCTGCTGCCTCTCCTTCCTTCCTATTGCCTCTTCTCCCTTCCTGTTGCCTCTTCTCTTTTCCTGTTGCCTCTTCTCCCTTCCTGTTGCCTCTTCTCCCTTCCTGTTGCATCTCCTCTTTTCCTGTCGCCTCTTCTCCCTTCCTGTTGACTCTCCTCATTTTCTGTTCCCTCTTCAACCTTCCTTTCTCCCTACCTGTTGCTTCTTCTCCCTTCCTGTTGCCTGTTCCCCCTTTCTGTTGCCTCTTTTTCCTTCCTGTTGTCTCTCTTCCCTTCCTGTTACCTCTTCTCCTTTCCTTTTGCCTCTTCTCCCTTTCTGTTGCCTCTTCTCCTTTCTTGTTGCCTCTCCTCTCTTCCTGTTGCCTCTTCTCCTTTCCTGTTGCCTCTCCTCTCTTCCTGTTGCCTCTTCTCCCTTTCTGTTGCCTCTTCTCCTTCCTTTGCCTATTCTCTCTTCCTGTTGCTTCTCTTCTTGTTGCCTCTTCTCTCCTGTTGCCTCTTCTCCCTTCCTGTTGCCTCTTCTCTCTTACTGTTGCCTCTTCTCCCTTCCTGTTGCCTCTTCTCCTTTCTTGTTGCCTCTTCTCTCTTCCTGTTGCCTCTTCTCCTTTCTTGTTGCCTCTTCTTCCTTCCTGTTGCCTCTTCTCTCTTCCTGTTGCCTCTTCTTCTTTCTTGTTGCCTCTTCTTCCTTCCTGTTGCCTCTTCTCCCTTCCTGTTGCCTCTCCTCTCTTCTTGTTGCCTCTTCTCCCTTCCTGTTGCCTCTTCTCTCTTCCTGTTGCCTCTTCTCCCTTCCTGTTGCCTCTTCTCCTTTCTTGTTGCCTCTTCTCCCTTCATGTTGCCTCTCCTCTCTTCCTGTTGCCTCTTCTCCCTTCCTGTTGCCTCTTCTCCCTTCATGTTGCCTCTTCTCATTTTTTGTTGCCTCTCCTACCTTCCTGTTGCCTCTTCTCTTTTCCTGTTGCCTCTCCTCTCTTCCTGTTGCCTCTTCTCCCTTCCTGTTGCCTCTTCTCTCTTCCTGTTGCCTTTACTCCCTTCCTGTTGCCTCTTCTCCTTTCTTGTTGCCTCTTCTCCCTTCCTGTTGCCTCTCCTCTCTTCCTGTTGCCTCTTCTCCCTTCTGTTGCCTCTTCTCCCTTCCTGTTGCCTCTTCTCTCTTCCTGTTGCCTTTTCTCCCTTCCTGTTGCCTCTTCTCCTTTCTTGTTGCCTCTTCTCCCTTCCTGTTGCCTCTCCTCTCTTCCTGTTGCCTCTTCTCCCTTCCTGTTGCCTCTTCTCCCTTCCTGTTGCCTCTTCTCTCTTCCTGTTGCCTCTTCTCCCTTCCTGTTGCCTCTTCTCCTTTCTTGTTGCCTCTTCTCCCTTCCTGTTGCCTCTCCTCTCTTCCTGTTGCCTCTTCTCCTTCCTGTTGCCTCTTCTCCCTTCCTGTTGCCTCTTCTCTCTTCCTGTTGCCTCTTCTCCCTTCCTGTTGCCTCTTCTCCTTTCTTGTTGCCTCTTCCCCCTTCCAGCAGCAGCAGCAGCAGCAGCAACAGCAGCAGCGCAGCAGCAGCAGCAGTGACACTGCGCACTCTCCTGACTAAACATCCTGCTGAAGCAATTTCAGCGAGAGTGGAACAAGCACACCACGCGAAACATCGCCTAAGAAGCCAGCGGACGGCCTCGGTCAGATGACCAAAAGCTCCAGTTGTGGGTCATCATCTGACTAAGACCCGGAAACACCTGTCTTGTTTCCTGACAAACCTTACCTAACCTAACCAACACACCAACTAACCCTCCTAACCGCCCCCTTTCCAACACCCCTCACCCGCACCCCATACCCACACCCCTCACCCACACCCAATACCCGCACCCCATACCCTCACCTCCAGGGCTGAAATATAGCAGAAATTCGTGTGCTGAGGACTGTACTCTTTTTTTGCCATTCGGATTGCCATTTGCCGGGGGATAATTGGCGGATGATGAAGATATACCTCAGCGGATGATTGCCGTGGCAGGTGTTACCACCATCGGTGACAAAGGTAACTCTTATTTTGCATATGGATTTATCTTGAGTTTTTGTGTCACGCTAACGTAGGAGTTGCCTGATGCCGCGGCACTCCTTGTTATTGTAGGAGGGAGGGGAGGGAAGGAGGGAGGGGGAGGGAAGGAGGGAGGGGGAGGGAAGGTGGAAGTAAGAAGGAAAAAAGGGGGAAGCAATAATTTGCAATATATTATGCAAATTACTTTCTTAAATGGTATTTTTAGACAACAAGAAAAGAAAGCTTAAAGCAGGAGATTCTTGCCTCTTGTGTGTGTGTGTGTGTGTTTGTGTTTGTGTGTGTGTGTGTGTGTTTGTGTTTGTGTGTGTGTGTGTTTGTGTTTGTGTGTGTGTGTGTTGTGTGTGTGTGTGTTTGTGTTTGTGTGTGTGTGTGTGTGTGTGTGTGTTTGTGTGTGTGTATGTGTGTGTGTGTTTGTGTGTGTGTGTTTGTGTGTGTGTGTTTGTGTTTGTGTTTGTGTGTGTGTGTGTGTGTGTTTGTGTGTGTGTATGTGTGTGTGTGTTTGTGTGTGTGTGTTTGTGTGTGTGTGTTTGTGTGTGTGTATGTGTGTGTGTGTTTGTGTGTGTGTTTGTGTGTGTGTGTGTGTGTGTGTACTCACCTATTTGTGGTTGCAGGGGTCGAGTCATAGCTCCTGGCCCCGCCTCTTCACTGATTGCTACTAGGTCCTCTCTCTCCCTGCTCCATGAGCTTTATCAAACCTAGTCTTAAAACTATGTATGGTTCCTGCCTCCACTACGTCGCTTTCTAGGCTATTCCACTTCCTGACAACTCTATGACTGAAGAAATACTTCCTAACATCCCTTTGACTCATAGGAGTCTTCAACTTCCAATTGTGACCCCTTGTTTCTGTGTCCCCTCCCTGGAACATCTTGTCTCTGTCCACCTTATCTATTCCTCGCAGTATTTTATATGTTGTTATCATGTCTTCCCTATCCCTTCTGTCCTCTAGTGTCGTTAGGCCGATTTCCCTTAACCTTTCTTCGTAGGACAATCCCCTTAGCTCTGGGACTAGTCTTGTTGCAAACCTTTGCACTTTCTCTAATTTCTTGACGTGCTTGACCAGGTGTGGGTTCCAAACTGGTGCTGCATACTCCAGTATGGGCCTGACGTATATGGTGTACAGAGTCTTGAACGATTCCTTGGTGAGGTATTGGAACGCTATTCTTAGGTTTGCCAGCCGCCCGTATGCTGCAGCAGTTATCTGATTGATGTGTGCCTCAGGAGATATGCTCGGTATTATACTCACCCCAAGATCTTTTTCTTTGAGTGAGGTTTGCAGTCTTTGGCCACCTAGACTATACTCTGTCTGCGGTCTTCTTTGCCCTTCCCCGATATTCATGACTTTACATTTGGCAGGGTTAAATTCAAGGAGCCAGTTAGTGGACCAGGCTTGTAGCCTGTCCAGGTTTCTTTGTAGTCCTGCCTGATCCTCGACTGATTTGATTCTTCTCATTAACTTCACATCATCTGCAAACAGGGACACTTCTGAGTCTATCCCTTCCGTTATGTCATTCACATATACCAAATACAGCACAGGTCCTAGGACTGACCCCTGTGTGTGTGTGCGCTTGTTTGCTTGCGTGAACTCGCCAATTTATATTCACTTATTCGTGATTTCAGGGGTCGAGTCTTAGCTCCTGGACCCACCTCTGAACTTACCACTCTCCTGAGTCACTCCTTCCTAGCCTCGTGGGTCTTATCGTACCTGCTCTTAAAACTATGTATGGAATCTGCCTTCACCACTAAGTCGAGAGAGTATTGTACTTCCCGACTACGCTGTGGCTTAAGAAATACTTCCTGAAAACCCTGTGGCTCATTTGTGTCTTCCAGCTGTCTTACCGAGTACCTGTTTCCCGCCTCCCAAGCACACTATCTCTGCCTACCCAGTCAATTACTGTAAGTATTTTGTATGTTAGTATAATGTCTCTCCTGGTTTTTCTGTCCTCAAATGCCTTAGATTCAATTCCGTTAGTCTCATCTCGTACTTCATAATCCTTAGCTCACGAAGAAGCCTTGTTGTATACTTCTGAACTTTCTCCAGTCTCTTAACATGCTTTTTCAGGTGTGGGTTCCATAATGGTGCTGCATACTCCAAGAAGAGCTTAACAGATTATATAAATAGCTCGGAATCACTCTTGAGATTTCTATCAGGAATGTGATTCACATAAACTAGAAACAGTAGTGGTAATAATATCGATTCTTGGGGAACCCCGCTAATTACACTTCCCCCATACTAACGTCTCCTTCCTGATAGTCTGTCTCTCTTCTTCCTCCTCCTAAGATACTCTTTGATTTACCTGCGTACGTTCCCTGTTATTGTTGCTACACCTCGAGTTTTAGGCTGAGTTTCTTGTGAGATATAGTATCCAATGCCTTCTTGTAGTCTAAGAAAATGCAGTCCACCTAACCCTCTCTCTCTCCTGTCCCCCATCTGTTACTTTGTCATAGAACTCCAAAAGGAAAGAGGTGTGTGTACTTACCTATTGTACTCGCCTATTTGTGGTTGCATGGGTCGATTCGTAGCTCCTGGCCCCGCCTCTTCGCTGGTCGCTAATAACTCTATTCTCCTCCTGCTCCAAGAGCCTTATCGAACCTCATTTTAAAGCTATGTATCTGTTTTTAAAGCTCTCATTCTCCAGACTGTTCCACTTCCTGACAACTTTATGACTGAAGAAGTACTTCCTAATATCCTTGTAACTCATCTTAGTTTTCACCTTCCAGTTGTGAAACATTGTCCCTATCCACCTTGTCAATTCCTCTCAGTATTTTATATGTCGTTATCACTGTCCACCATATCCCTCCTGTCCTCCAGTGTTGTCAGGTTGAGTTCCCGGAGCCTCTCCTCGTAGGACAATTCCCTCAGCTCCAGGACTAATCTTGTTGCAAACCTTTGCACTTTCTCTAATTTCTTGATGTGTTTGACCAGGTGTGGGTTCCAAGCTGGTGCTGCATACTCCAATATGGGCCTGACGTATATGGTATACAGAGTCTTGAATGATTCCTTAGTGAGGTATTGGAACGCTATTCTTAGGTTTGCCAGCCGTGTGTGTGTGTGTGTACTCACCTAATTGTACTCACCTAATTGTGGTTGCAGTGGTCGAGACTCAGCTCCTGGCCCCGCCTCTTCGCTGTCTGCTACTGGGTCTCTGCTCTCCCTGCTCCATGAGCTTTATCATACCTTGTCTTAAAACTATGTATGGTTCCTGCCTCCACTATATCTTTCTCTAGTCCATTCCACTTCCTGACTACTCTGTGGCTGAAGAAATGTTTCCTGACATCCCTTTGACTCATCTGAGTCTTCAGCTTCCAGTTGTGTCCCCTTCTCCTGTGTGTGTGTGTGTGTGTGTGTGTGTGCGTGTGTATGCGTGTGTGTGTGTGTGTGTGTGTGTGTGCGTGTTCGTGTGCGTGTGTGTGTATGTGGTTGTGTGTGTGTGTGTGTATGTGTGTGTGTGTGTGTGTGTGTGTGTGTGTGTGTGTGTGTGTGTGTGTGTGTGCGTGTTTGTGTTCGTGTGCGTGTGAACCATTCAAAACACACTTTACACACCTAATCCACGCTCCAATCATCCTAATTATCAATCTATTACTGTGGCATCATCCTCAAATATTAAGGAGTCCATTACGGGGTTCTCAAGGGTAATCCTCCGCTATTAAAAATAACCAAGCTGCGTCTATAATTCAAGCTTTCAGAATTATAGACCATGACCACTGAAGACACTGCCTGTTATACTTCCCCTTGACAATGCCTGGAGTACAGAGTATGCTCAGAATATACTGTGTGTACCTGTCATGCTCAATGTTTTCAATATGCTGGCTGTATCGTATATGCTTTGTATGCTGAATATTCTGTGTGTATTGAGAGTAGTGTATATCGAGTGTGTTTAGCATGGTATATCATGCTCAGTGTCTTGGGTATTTTCAGTATACTGTGTTCAGTATATCTAGTCAGTATGACAGCCAGTCTAGTTACGTGTTACTAAAGGACCACAACGGAAATAAGTCACTCTGTCTGACTTTTTTGGGTTATCCTAGGTTCTCTACACATATGCTGCTATGTATGATAATCTATGTAACTGTATTTGTGTATACCTGAATAAACTTAATTACTTACTAAGACAGTTCAAGTCAGTCAATAAGACAGTCAGTTCACAGATCTTGAAGTCACTTCACAGTTAAGAGGGTAGTCAGTTTACAGCCAGGCTTCGGGATCAGCCTCACGATTTTCTCTCCAGTCAACTCCAGGCTCCAGCTCCAAGTTCTTGGAACCACCAGAAAAATGGCACATAGGACACTAAACCCGTGTGGGGTAAGTGGTGGAGGCTCGATCCTCCGTCCGCTGATCGTGCCCCAGGTCCTCGACTGAATTATTATTATTATTATTATTATTATTATTATTATTATTATTATTATTATTTTGTTGGGTGCCAGAATTTTTTTTCCTCCAACTTTACGTTTTTCTTTCACTCATAGCTCGAGAACGCCTCATTCGATCGGCTTCAAATTTTCACCATTTGTGCACGGTAAGGAGGACCATATTCTTTTAACAATGGTCATGTTCACGTGTCCTATAACTCAATTTGTAAGACCCACCCATCCCCAGCATCCTGGAATGACTTGGATAACCTGCAAAATCCTCAGCGGCGAGGCTTCAAGCGTTCGGTAAAGTTGTTTCTTAATTCGTAAAATAAAGTGATTTTTTATTCTTCTTAAATCATGTTCAGTACTTCTGAACAGCATCAATGTTCAATGGCTGACGCATATTAGGGCCAAGATAGTACCCAGGATAGTACCCAGGACAGCACCAAGGATAGCACCCAGGATAGTACCCAGGATAGTACCCAAAATAGTATCCAGGATAGTCCCCAGGATAGTACCCAGGACAGCACCCAGGACAGTACCCATGGCAGTACCCAGGACAGCACACAGGATAGTCCCAAGGACAGCACCCAGGATAGTACCAAGACAGTACCCAGGATAGTACCCGGGAGAGCACCCAGGATAGTCCTCAGGATAGTACCCAGGACAGCACCCAGGATAGTCCCCAGAATAGTACCCAGGATAGTACCCAGGATAGTACCCAGAACAGCACCCAGGATAGTACCCAGTACAGAACCCAGGATAATACCCAGGATAGTACCAGGATAGTACCCGGGACAGCACCCAGGATAGTCCCCAGGATAGTACCCAGGACATCACCCAGAACAGCTCCCAGAATATTCTCCAGGATAGTACCCAGGACAGTACCCAGGATAGTACTCAGGATAGTACCCAGAACAGTACCCAGGATAGTACCCAAGATATTACCCAGGATAGTACCCAGGACAGCACCCAAAATAGTACCCAGAACATTACAAAGAATAGTAACCAGGACAGTACCCAGTATAGTACCCAGGATAGTACAGAGGATAGTACCCAGGACAGTACCCAGGATAGTACCCAGGACAGTACCTAGGATAGTACCCAGGACAGTACAGTACATAGGATAGTACCCAGGATAGCACCCAGGATAGTCCCCAGGATAGCACCCAGGATAGTCCTCAGGATAGTACCCAGGATAGTACTCAGAACAGCACCCAGGATAGAACCCGTGATAGTACCTGGGACAGTACTCAAGATAGTTCCCAGGGCAGTACCCAGAACAGTACCCAGGACAGTGCCCAGGACAGCTCCCAGGATATTCTCCAGGATAGTACCCAGGATAGTACTCAGGATAGTACCCAGAACAGTACCCAGGACAGCACCCAGGATAGTCCCCAAGATAGTACCCAGGATAGAAAAGAAGGATAGTAACCGTGACAGTACCCAGGATAGTACCCAGAATAGTACCCTGGATAGGACCCAGGACAGTACCCAGGATAGTACCCAGGATAGCATATAAGATAGTACCCAGAATATTACCCAGGACAGTATCCAGGATAGTTCCCAAAATAGTACCCAGGATAGTACCCAGAATAATATCCAGGACAGCACCCAGGACAGCACCCAGGATAGCACCCTGGATAGTACCCAGGATAGTATCCAGGACAGCACCCAGGATATTCCCCAAGATAGTACCCAGGATAGAAAAGAAGGATAGTAACTGGACAGTACCCAGGATAGTACCCAGAATAGTACCCTGGATAGTACCCAGGACAGTACCCAGGATAGTACCCAGGATAGCGTCTAAGATAGTGTCCAGAATAGTACCCAGGACAGTATCCAGGATAGTTCCTAAAATAGTACCCAGGATAGTGCCCAGAATAATATCTAGGACAGCACCCAGGACAGTACCCAGGATAGTACCCTGGATAGTACCCAGCATAGTACCCAGGACAGTACCAAGGATGATACCGCAGAGGTTTAGGCCGAGTTGGTGCAAATTTGAAATTTTAGCGAAATTGGTAAAAAAAAAAAAACTTGGATGGTAGGGTCAGATCAATTACTGGAGAATGAATCGTGGGAACGGCTTCAAACTTCCACCATTGGTGGGCATTATTTAAACAAGTTTTGGCGTTCAGTTTGATCTGTGTAAATTTAAATTTCCCAATTTCATTAAATAAATTGTTTCCCCCTTGTAACAACTAGAGAATGTCTTTTGTGATCGGCTTCAAGCCTTAACCTATGGTTATATCATCATTAATTGAATTTTCGTATTGATTTTTGAACTGTGTGGAGGCCAGTTAGCCAGCTAGTTTTAAAACAATTTCGACACATTGGAATTTCTGAAAATTATATAAATATTTTTCTTACAGATTGTAGAGAATTTGTAAAAAAAAGAATAAAAACGAGGAAAGAAACAAAAAGAGTAAAAAAGTTCAAAGAAAAAAAAGAGTAAAAACGAGGAAAGAAAAAAAAGAGTAAAAACGAGGAAAGAAAAAAAGAGTAAAAACGAGGAAAGAAAAAAAGAGTAAAAACGAGGAAAGAAAAAAAAAGAGTAAAAACGAGGAAAGAAAAAAGAGTAAAAAAGTTCAAAGAAAAAAAAGAGTAAAAACGAGGAAAGAAAAAAAAAGAGTAAAAACTAGGAAAGAGAAAGAAGAGTAAAAACGAGGAAAGAAAACTGAAAAGAACATCATTTTTATTTTTTTTTTTCATTTTCTGAGGATAGATTTTCTCATTACCCGAGATAACAAGAGAAAGCCCCTTCAGTTCAGCTTGAAGAAAGGGTTCAAGTAGGTTTGAACTGTGCTGGTCCCTAATTTTCCAGTTTAACTAAAGGAACCAGGATATTAATTTCCATGTGATGACTAGTGAATGCCTCTTACGATTCCCTTCAAATCTCCAACGCTGATATTTGTGTGCGTTGTGCCGCACTCTGCACTATTCCTGTCGCGTGCATTGACGTACAGAGGACTAGAGTTACTTAATACGGGGATACCTTCCTCGGATCTCGCAGAGACCGAAATACTACTACTACTACTACTACTACTACTACTACTACTACTACTACTACTAATAATAATAATAATAATAATAATAATAATAATAATAATAATAATGCGTAGATACAGTGAAAGGTCAAGCATGAGAACAGGAGGTTATGTAAATGAGTGAAATCAGTGTACGTTTGTAGAGTATTTTGACCAGACCTAATTCACAACAGACTCCCGAGGACCACGTCTGTACTGTGAGAGGCCAGGATGCTCTCTCCCTCTGTCTGCCTCTCTCTCTCTCTCTCTCTCTCTCTCTCTCTCTCTCTCTCTCTCTCTCTCTCTCTCTCTCTCTCTCTCTCTCTCTCCTCTCTTACACTGTCAGTACAAACAAATCAAGTTCTCTTCTTTCTATGGTTACCCTACCATCTCTATCTCTTCTTTTACTTCTTTTCTTTTTGCTGTTGTTGCTCCTGCTGCAGTCTCTGTTGCTCCTGCTGCAGTCTCTGTTGCTCCTGCTGCAGTCTCTGTTGCTCCTGCTGCAGTCTCTGTTGCTCCTGCTGCAGTCTCTGTTGCTCCTGCTGCAGTCTCTGTTGCTCCTGCTGCAGTCTCTGTTGCTCCTGCTGCAGTCTCTGTTGCTCCTGCTGCAGTCTCTGTTGCTCCTGCTGCAGTCTCTGTTGCTCCTGCTGCAGTCTATGTTGCTCTTGCTGTTGCTTCTGTTCTTGTTTCTGTTTTCTCTTGCTGCTGCTTCTGTTCTTGTTTCTGTTGCTCTTGCTGCTACTTCTGTTCTTGTTTCTGTTGCATCTGTTCTTGTTTCTGTTGCTTCTGTTCTTGTTTCTGTTGCTCTTGCTGCTTCTTCTGTTCTCGTTTCTGTTGCTTTTGCTGCTGCTTCTGTTTTTGTTTCTGTTGCTTCTGTTCTTGTTTATGTTGCTCTTGCTGCTGCTTCTGTTCTTGCTTCTGTTGCTTCTGTTCTTGTTTCTGTTGCTCCTGCTGCTGCTTCTGTTCTTGTTTCTGTTGCTCTTGCTGCTGCTTCTGTTCTTGTTTCTGTTGCTCTTGCTGCTGCTTCTGTTCTTGTTTCTGTTGCATCTGCTGTTGCTTTTGTTTTTGAAGCATTCTGCCGTTGCTGTTGCTGTTGTTGCTATGTTTTTGCTGCTGTTGTTGCTTCTCCTCGTCCATCACTACCCTCTCCTCTTCTCCAATACCTCCTTATTTCTGCATTAATCTTCCTCCTCTTCCTCCGCAACACCTCCTCCTCCTCCGCAACACCTTCTCCTCTGCAACACCTCCTCCTCCTCTTCCTTCTCCAGTTTCAGTATGGCTTCGAAAACACACACACACACTCACACACACACACACACACACACACACACACACACACACATACTCGTTTATTAGCATCCTGTTCCCAAACACTAATAGTCAACAATGTAATCATCTGCAGGCAGATTACACTATGTAACGCTTGAGTTACCTTACCTCAAGTGATGGAGTAATAAGAACACACGTTTCCTGCTCCTCTTGTCGAGGCTTACCAACAGAACCACTCATAGATAACAGGCAGGAAAACAACACTCATTTGCCAGTTCATGATGCTGTGGATGGTGTTGAAACTCCTTCGTCCGGGCTGTTACAATTCTTGTGTCTTTGGCATTCTACGATAAGTGTTTTTTTTTCCTTGCGTTTCTCCGTCCACTGTGTTATAATTTTCAGCGTTTACCTTCCTACGATATTTTTTTCCTCCGTTGCGTCCGTTCAGACGCGTTCAGGATCCCCCCAGACAAGGAATCCCGTATCGTTGTGTCGGCGTTTAGCGGCTGCGGGAGAGTGCTAATGTGACTAAAGTACCCGGCCTGCCTTATAATTATTTCTCTCCGACGATACCCGGCCGCTCCGCCCACCCAGCCTGCCATAAGAACGTAACCAGTACCTGGAAGATCCGGCTCTAGGGCCGGCTCTCCCGAAGGCCGCTGTGGCCTCCGCCAGTATGCGGAGCCTTAAGCGCCTCACGCCAGCCTCAAAGAAGGAAGAGTCGCGGGTAATATATAGTCTGGTTATGATAAGTAAGCGGGTCTACTCGAAGAAAAGAAGAATAAATAAAGAATGTAATTACACCTGGCTGGTGACTCTTCAAAAGGCTCCGTCTAACAGAGTTGCGTGCACCGCGGTCACCGGCGACCCCAACGGCGTCAGGTGAAACCCGCCGCTGTTGCAAGGCGGCATTCGGGTGAATATGGAGGCCTGAGGAAGCCTCCTCCTTGGGCACCTTGGCTGACCCTCCTTGGTGGACGCTAAACAGCCGCGCAGATCAAACAAAAGGTTGAAGCATACCAAACACAACGAGGCTTCGGCCGGGTAAGTAGCGACGTAAGTGAAAGATTGTAGACTTGGGTCCTGATGACCGGTGTTAACTCAGACTCAGCCGGAGGCCACAGATGGCCACGCAGGTGGGGCACAGATGGTCATGCAGGTAAAGCCACAGATGGCCACACACAGGTGGGGGCACAGATGATCATGCAGGTAGGGGCACAGGTGGTCATGCAGGTAGGGCCACAGATGGCCACACGCATAGCACATACTGGCCATGTTTGGTCGACCTGTCCAGCATGGGCCAGCAAGCCTACTGTAGTCTTGTTCCTGTATTCTCGTATTGCACAGAGTCCATGCTGGTGGAACACAGCCAGGCAGGTGGGCCACAGATGGTCAAGCAGGTGGGACACAGTTGGCAACGCAGGTGGGACACAGATGGCTAATCGGATGGAATACAGATGACCAAGCAAGTGGGACACAGATGGCAACGCAGGTGGGATACAGATGGCAACCCAGATAGGGCACAGACGCTATGCAGGTGGAAAACAGTCAGACAGGTAGGCCACAGATGGTCAGGCAGGTGGGACACAGTTGACAATGCAAGTGGGACACAGATTGCAACACAGGTGGGACACAGCCAACCTAAGAATAGCGTTCCAATACCTCACTAAGGAATCATTCAAGACTCTGTACACCATATACGTCAGGCCCATACTGGAGTATGCAGCACCAGTTTGGAACCCACACCTGGTCAAGCACGTCAAGAAATTAGAGAAAGTGCAAAGGTTTGCAACAAGACTAGTCCCAGAGCTAAGGGGATTGTCCTACGAAGAAAGGTTAAGGGAAATCGGCCTGACGACACTAGAGGACAGGAGGGTTAGGGGAGACATAATAACGACATATAAAATACTGCGAGGAATAGATAAGGTGGACAGAGACAAGATGTTCCAGAGAGGGGACACAGAAACAAGGGGTCACAATTGGAAGTTGAAGACTCCTATGAGTCAAAGGGATGTTAGGAAGTATTTCTTCAGTCATAGAGTTGTCAGGAAGTGGAATAGCCTAGAAAGCGACGTAGTGGAGGCAGGAACCATACATAGTTTTAAGACTAGGTTTGATAAAGCTCATGGAGCAGGGAGAGAGAGGACCTAGTAGCAATCAGTGAAGAGGCGGGGCCAGGAGCTATGAATCGACCCCTGCAACCACAAATAGGTGAGTACAGCCAACCAGGTGGGACACAGATGGCAATGCAGGTGGGACACATATGGCCAAACAGGTTAGTTAACACGACCATCACTCACACTAACCTGAACTGAAGCAGTGTTAACACCACCATCACTCACACTAACCTGAACTGAAGCAGTGTTAACACCATCATCACTCACACTAACCTGGACTGAAGCAGTGTTAACACCATCACTCACACTAACCTGGACTGAAGCAGTGTTAACACCACCATCACTCACACTAACCTGGACTGGAGCAGTGTTAACACCACCATCACTCACACTAACCTTAACTGGAGCAGTGTTAACACCACCATCACTCACACTAACCTGGACTGAAGCAGTGTTAAAGACACCATCACTCACACTAACCTGGACTTCAGCAGTGCTAACAACACCATCACTCACACTAACCTGGACTGGAGCAGTGCTAACAACACCATCACTCACACTAACCTGGACTGGAGCAGTGCTAACAACACCATCACTCACACTAACCTGGACTGGAGCAGTGCTAACAACACAATCACTCACACTAACCTGGAGTGGAGCATTGCTAACACCATCACTCACACTAACCTGGACTGGAGCAGTGCTAACAACACCATCACTCACACTAACCTGAACTGGAGCAGTGCTAACAACACCATCACTCACACTAACCTGGACTGGAGCATTGCTAACACCATCACTCACACTAACCTGGACTGGAGCAGTGCTAACAACACCATCAATCACACTAACCTGGACTGGAGCAGTGCTAACACCACCATCACTCTCACTAACCTGGACTGGAGCAGTGCTAACACCATCACTCACACTAACCTGGACTGGAGCAGTGTTAACAACACCATCAATCACACTAACCTTGACTGGAGCAGTGCTAACACCACCATCACTCTCACTAACCTTTACTCGAGCAGTGCTAACACCATCACACACTAACCTGGACTGGAGCAGTGCTAACAACACTATCACTCACACTAACCTGGACTGGAGTAGTGTTAACACCACCATCACTTACACTAACCTGGACTGGAGCAGTGCTAACAACACCATCACTTACACTAACCTGGACTGGAGCAGTGCTAACAACACCATCACTCACACTAACCTGGACTGGAGCAGTGCTAACAACACCATCACTCACACTAACCTGGACTGGAGCAGTGCTAACACCATCACACACTAACCTGGACTGGAGCAGTGCTAACAACACCATCATTTACACTAACCTGGACTGGAGCAGTGCTAACAACACCATCACTCACACTAACCTGGACTGGAGCAGTGCTAACACCATCACACACTAACCTGGACTGGAGCAGTGCTAACAACACTATCACTCACACTAACCTGGACGGGAGTAGTGTTAACACCACCATCACTCACACTAACCTGGACTGGAGCAGTGCTAACAACACCATCACTCACACTAACCTGGACTGGAGCAGTGCTAACAACACCATCACTCACACTAACCTGGACTGGAGCAGTGCTAACAACACCATCACTCACACTAACCTGGACTGGAGCAGTGCTAACAACACCGTCACTCACACTAACCTGGACTGGAGCAGTGCTAACACCATCACTCACACTAACCTGGACTGGAGCAGTGCTAACACCACTTTCACTCTCACTAACCTGGACTGGAGCAGTGCTAACACCACCATCACTCACACTAACCTGGACTGGAGCAGTGCTAACAACACCATCACTCACACTAACCTGGACTGGAGCAGTGCTAACAACACCATCACTCACACTAACCTGACTGGAGCAGTGTAACAACACCATCACTCACACTAACCTGGACTGGAGCAGTGCTAACACCCCATCACTCACACTAACCTGGACTGGAGCAGTGCTAACACCATCACTCACACTAACCTGGACTGGAGCAGTGCTAACAACACCATCACTCACACTAACCTGGACTGGAGCAGTGCTAACAACACCATCACTCACACTAACCTGGACTGGAGCAGTGCTAACACCATCACTCACACTAACCTGGACTGGAGCAGTGCTAACACACCATCACTCACACTAACCTGACTGGAGCAGTGCTAACACCATCACTCACACTAACCTGGACTGAGCAGTGCTAACACCCATCACTCACACTAACCTGGACTGGAGCAGTGCTAACACCACCATCACTCACACTAACCTGGACTGGAGCAGTGCTAACACCACTATCACTCACACTAACCTGGACTGAGCAGTGCTAAAACCACCATCACTCACATAACCTGGACTGGAGCAGTGCTAACACCACTATCACTCACATAACCTGGACTGAGCAGTGCTAACAACACCATCACTCCACTAACCTGGACTGGAGCAGTGTTAACACCACCATCACTCACACTAACCTTAACTGGAGCAGTGTTAACAACACCATCACTCACACTAACCTGGACTGAAGCAGTGTTAAAGACACCATCACCACACTAACCTGGAGTGGAGCAGTGCTAACATTATCACACACTAACCTGGACTGGAGCAGTGCTAACACCATCACTCACACTAACCTGGACTGGAGCAGTGCTAACACCATCACACACTAACCTGGACTGGAGCAGTGCTAACAACACCATCACTCACACTAACCTGGACTGGAGCAGTGCTAACACACCATCCCCACACTAACCTGGACTGGAGCAGTGCTAACACTTATCCCCACACTAACCTGGACTGGAGCAGTGCTAACACCATCACTCACACTAACCTGGACTGGAGCAGTGCTAACAACACCATCACTCACACTAACCTGGACTGGAGCAGTGCTAACAACACCATCACTCACACTAACCTGGACTGGAGCAGTGCTAACAACACCATCACTCACACTAACCTGGACTGGAGCAGTGCTAACAACACCATCACTCACACTAACCTGGACTGGAGCAGTGCTAACAACACCATCACTCACACTAACCTGGACTGGAGCAGTGCTAACTCAATTATTTACGTTTTTCCCCTCAAAATCTTGCTTGTCAGTATAATATAAAAGACTGTGCTTGCTCTATATTATTAAGTAATTTACACAACATTACTCACTGATTACTTTATTCATTAAAAGATTTAATTAGCTTCAAAAATCACAACTCTTAGACAGTCTTACTTAGTCTTACTTAGACAGTCTTACTTAGACAGTCTTAATTAGACAGTCTTACTTAGACAGTCTTACTTAGACAGTCTTAATTAGACAGTCTTAATTAGACAGTCTTACTTAGACAGTCTTAACTTCATGTCTAAGCTGTGTGAGTACACTTCTATTGTTACATTCTGCTTTGTTTTGACTTTCAGTTATAACTAGAATTTAACCTGTGTTGTTTCGTTATACGTTGCTCGTACAACGTCCCCCTTTTGAACTTTTCTATCTAACTTACTCAATTTGGTTCTGAAATTTCTAGTATACTCAAACGTATTGTTTGTATACAAAAAAACTTTTTAATTTAAGTCTGTTGTAAATCGCATTGATTGATAAGCAACTCATCAGTATTGTAAATTATTTTGTCTAAACTCTTGCCTTGCTTTTATTGTAATAGATTTTGAAGATGAATGAAGAACCATCCGAAACGTCAATAAAGACATTTAATATCTATTATATATATATATATATATATATATATATATATATATATATATATATATGATATTCCAAAACACAACACGATCAGTAGAAAGTGTATAATAAGAGTGTCAGTGGAACGAAGGAAAATGAGAACATAACGCAGATTAATAACAGGAACAGAAGAACGGGAAGTGTAGGAAACAGAGAAATACCTGGAAAAAAATTCGGGAGAATTGTAAAAAAAAAAAGAGCCATTCAGAAGCTGAGTGGCAACAAGGAGGAAATAGCCATTCAGAAGGTGTCTGAGTGGCTATGGGCAAGAAGCCATAACAATCAGATGAAAGGAGAGAACGAGAGAATGACCTGAAAGGAGGGAAGACATAGCAATACCTCGAAAAATAAGAGAATGCAAAAACAAAAAAGGCAACAAGAGGTGGTAAAGGAAGATGGAAGAGGAAAAACTGGAGGAGACGAGAAGAAACCGGTGAAAAGGGTGAACTTTTTCAGAAGGGAGACAATCAAGGGGAATAATTCAAGCTTTAAGGCCTCCTTTCATAAGGGCTGAAATGCAGAGTAGTAAGGGTGAGGAAAGGGGCTTTTGGTCGCGTGATGAGGGTAGTCTCCCTGGATGGTGTTTGTGTGTGTGTCTATGGTCTCCCTGGATGATCTGTGTGTGTCTATGGTCTCCCTGGATGATCTGTGTGTGTCTATGGTCTCCCTGGATGATCTGTGTGTGTCTATGGTCATCCCGGATGGTCTGTGTGTATGTGTCTATGGTCTCCCTGCATGATCTGTGTGTGTGTCTATGGTCTCCCTGCATGGTCTGTGTGTGTGTCTATGGTCTCCCTGCATGATCTGTGTGTGTGTCTATGGTCTCCCTGGATGATCTGTGTGTGTGTCTATGGTCTCCCTGGATGATCTGTGTGTGTCTATGGTCATCCCGGATGGTCTGTGTGTATGTGTCTATGGTCTCCCTGCATGATCTGTGTGTGTGTCTATGGTCTCCCTGCATGGTCTGTGTGTGTGTCTATGGTCTCCCTGCATGGTCTGTGTGTGTGTGTCTATGGTCTCCCTGCATGGTCTGTGTGTGTGTCTATGGTCTCCCTGCATGATCTGTGTGTGTGTCTATGGTCTCCCTGCATGATCTGTGTGTGTGTCTATGGTCTCCCTGCATGATCTGTGTGTGTCTATGGTCTCCCTGCATGATCTGTGTGTGTGTCTATGGTCTCCCTGCATGGTCTGTGTGTATGTGTCTATGGTCTCCCTGCATGGTCTGTGTGTATGTGTCTATGGTCATCCCGGATGGTCTGTGTGTATGTGTCTATGGTCTCCCTGGATGGTCGGTGTGTGTGTGTGTGTGTGTGTGTGTCTTGTCTCCCTGTATGGTCTGTGTGTGTCTATGGTCTCCCTGGATGGTCTATGTGTGTGTCTATGGTCTCCCTGCATGGTCTGTGTGTATGTATTTATGGTCTCCCTGGATGGTCTGTGTGTGTCTATGGTCTCCCTGGATGGTCTGTGTGTGTGTCTATGGTCTCCCTGCATGGTCTGTGTGTGTCTATGGTCTCCCTGGATGGTCTGTGTGTGTGTCTATGGTCTCCCTGGATGGTCTGTGTGTATGTGTCTATGGTCTCCCTGGATGGTCGGTGTGTGTGTGTGTGTGTGTGTGTGTGTGTCTTGTCTCCCTGCATGGTCTGTGTGTGTCTATGGTCTCCCTGGATGGTCTGTGTGTGTGTGTCTTGTCTCCCTGCATGGTGTGTGTGTCTATGGTCTCCCTGGATGGTCTGTGTGTGTGTCTATGGTCACCCCGGATGGTCTGTGTGTATGTGTCTATGGTCTCCCTGGATGGTCTGTGTGTGTCTTGTCTCCCTGCATGGTCTGTGTGTGTGTCTTGTCTCCCTGCATGGTGTTTTGTGTCATGGTCCTGATGGTCTGTGTCGTGTCATGGCACCCTGGATGGTCTGTGTGTGTGTCTATGGTCACCCTGGATGGCTGTGTGTGTGTGTTATGGTTCCCTGTGATGGTACTGTCCTGGATGGTGTGTGTGTGAGAGTCTATGGTACCCTGGATGGTCTGTGTGTGTGAGAGTCTATGGTCACCCTGGATGGTCTGTGTGTGTAGAGTCTATGGTCACCCTGGATGGTCTGTGTGTGTGAGAGTCTATGGTCACCCTGGATGGTCTGTGTGTGTGAGAGTCTATGGTCACCCTGGATGGTCTGTGTGTGTGAGAGTCTATGGTCACCCTGGATGGTCTGTGTGTGTGAGAGTCTATGGTCACCCTGGATGGTCTGTGTGTGTGAGAGTCTATGGTCACCCTGGATGGTCTGTGTGTGTGAGTCATGGTCACCTGGATGGTCTGTGTGTGAGTCTATGGTCACCCTGGATGGTCTGTGTGTGTGAGAGTCTATGGTCACCCTGGATGGTCTGTGTGTGTGAGAGTCTATGGTCACCCTGGATGGTCTGTGTGTGTGAAGTCTATGGTCACCTGATGGTCTGTGTGTGAGTCTATGGTCACCCTGGATGGTCTGTGTGTGGAGTCAGTCACCTGATGGTCTGTGTAATCTAGTACCTGGATGGTCTGTGTGTGAGAGAGTCTATGGTAATCCCTTTCTTAAATCACTTGCAAAGGTAACCGCTTAAGAAGAAACTTCTCACTTAAGTGTTAGTAATAATACATCACAAGGTATATACACTGTGGTAGCACTAACGTAGTTAAGTATATCTACGGAGTAACTTACAATGTGAACAGACTGACTGATGTTGTAGTGGCCAGACTTAGGTTTGGTTACAAGTATTTCTGGCAGTTTGTCAGACACACAGATGATCAAATTAAATGTAAGTATGTGGCTAACCTTATGTCCACTTTCTTGAACACTATGCGCTTTATTGTCCACTTATTGAGGAATAAGTGATATGTCAAGGTATTTTATTAGTGAAAAATATGACATATTTAGCTAATATCCTAACTTTACTTACAACAGATGAGACAATTTTTAGATATAAATCCATATGTGCTCCTGTTAACCTTATTGGGGCCTAGTTTCTAGTTATTTTGTGTATCCATATGTTATTTTGCTATCCTCCACAGGATAGATATGGGTGTATCATAATCTAGCAGCTTTGACAGCAAAATCTAAAATAAAATAAAAATTCTTGGATTTATGTTAAGGTAAAAATTAATAATTTTGTACCAAAAGAACTTTAGAAAACTTATCTAACCTTATTATAAAAAGCGTAATTTAATTTAGCCTAATCCAACTAAATATATTTTAGATAAGTTTACAATAATTTAATAAACAAACACAATGAAATATATTTTTTTTAGTTAGGTTCAGAATAATTTTTGCGAAATTATTGCAGACACAAATTTTCGCTTGCCTTATTCGACAAGAAGAGCGTTGCTATTTAAGCCAAACTCGCAAGTTTTACCTATTCGGCACGACACACACACACACACACACACATATATATATATATATATATATATATATATATATATATATATATATATATATATATATATTATGTATATACTATATACGTATATATATAATCTTACACTGTGTGGGTCCTCTGAAGAGTAAATTGAGGAGGAGGAAAAGGAGGAGTTAGGAGGGGATGGGCGATCATCATGAAAAGGGAGGTAGGGGGGCACCGACCCCCTTCCCTGGCTACCTTTGATTTTCTAATTCATAAAGCCCACTAAGATGCCAAATGAAAATTAATCTAAATTTTTACTGCCCGGCTTTTGAAAACCGTGAAAAGGTGCCTTACACAAGAGGCCATAAAAAGCCGACTGGTAAGCCGACTTTCTTCCCAGGGATGAAAAACACAGCTGAATCAAGATTTTCATTCTCTGGATAAAGAAATTTCAACATGATTAATTTGCACCATACCCACATCGTGTACGCATCAAAGAACCGCTGCAATTAAAGTTGCAGAGGTTGCACTCACTCAGGGAGACCAACCATTTTATTCTCATGCAAACACGTTAGAGGAGCAAGTGGTTCTTTGTAAGAGTTTCCTGCTGCTGCTCTTGTAGGAGTCTGCTGCTGCTGCTGTTCTTGTAAGAGTCTGCTGCCGCTGCTCGTGCTCTTGTAACAGTCTGCTGCTGATCTTGTAAGTCTGCTGCTGCTGCAGCTCATGTAAGAGTCTACTGTTGCTGCTCTTATAAGAGTCTACTGCTGCAGCTCATGTAAAAGTCTGCTGTTGCTGCTCTTATAAGAGTCTGCTGCTGCAGCTCATGTAAAAGTCTGCTGCTGCAGCTCATGTAAGAGTCTGCTGCTGCAGCTCATGTAAGAGTCTGTGGCTGCAGCTCATGTAAGAGTCTACTGCTGCAGCTCATGTAAGAGTCTGCTGCTGCAGCTCATGTAAGAGTCTGCTGCTGCAGCTCATGTAAGAGTCTACTGCTGCAGCTCATGTAAGAGTCTGCTGCTGCTGCTCTTGTAAGAGTCTACTGCTGCAGCTCATGTAAGAGTCTACTGCTGCAGCTCATGTAAGAGTCTACTGCTGCAGCTCATGTAAGAGTCTACTGCTGCAGCTCATGTAAGAGTCTCTGCTGCAGCTCATGTAAGAGTCTCTGCTGCAGCTCATGTAAGAGTCTCTGCTGCAGCTCTGTAAGAGTCTCTGCTGCAGCTCTTGTAAGAGTCTACTGCTGCAGCTCATGTAAGAGTCTACTGCTGCAGCTCATGTAAGAGTCTACTGCTGCAGCTCATGTAAGAATCTGCTGCTGCAGCTCATGTAAGAGTCTACTGCTGCAGCTCATGTAAGAGTCTGCTGCTGCAGCTCATGTAAGAGTCGCTGCTGCAGCTCATGTAAGAGTCTCTGCTGCAGCTCATGTAAGAGTCTCTGCTGCAGCTCATGTAAGAGTCTGCTGCTGCAGCTCATGTAAGAGTCTACTGCTGCAGCTCATGTAAGAGTCTGCTGCTGCAGCTCATGTAAGAGTCTACTGCTGCAGCTCATGTAAGAGTCTACTGCTGCAGCTCATGTAAGAGTCTGCTGCTGCAGCTCATGTAAGAGTCTACTGCTGCAGCTCATGTAAGAGTCTCTGCTGCAGCTCATGTAAGAGTCGCTGCTGCAGCTCATGTAAGAGTCTACTGCTGCAGCTCATAAATCTGCTGCTGCAGCTCATGAGAGTCTGCTGCTGCGCTACGCTCATGTAAGAGTCTGCTGCTGCAGCTCATGTAAGAGTCTACTGCTGCAGCTCATGTAAGAGTCTACTGCTGCAGCTCATGTAAGAGTCTGCTGCTGCAGCTCATGTAAGAGTCTACTGCTGCAGCTCATGTAAGAGTCTGCTGCTGCAGCTCATGTAAGAGTCTACTGCTGCAGCTCATGTAAGAGTCTGCTGCTGCAGTTCATGTAAGAGTCTACTGCTGCAGCTCATGTAAGAGTCTGCTGCTGCAGCTCATGTAAGAATCTACTGCTGCAGCTCATGTAAGAGTCTGCTGCTGCAGCTCTTGTAAGAGTCTGCTGCTGCAGCTGCAGTTCTTGCAAGTACAAATAATTTAAAGTTGAATATGATATTTTGAAAGAGTAGAGAAGGTCCATTTATGTTGCACAGTCATGCTGCTGTCACTCACTCATGTTGCACAGTCATGCTGCTGTCACTCACTCATGTTGCACAGTCATGCTGCTGTCACTCACTCATGTTGCACAGTCATGCTGCTGTCACTCACTCATGTTGCACAGTCATGCTGCTGTAACTCACTTATGTTGCACAGTCATGCTGTTGTCACTCACTTATGTTGCACAGTCATGCTGCTGTCACTCACTCATGTTGCACAGTCATGCTGCTGTCACTCATGTTGCACAGTCATGCTGCTGTCACCTCATGTTGCACAGTCATGCTGCTGTCACTCACTATGTTGCACAGTCATGCTGCTGTCACTCACTCATGTTGCACAGTCATGCTGCTGTCACTCACTCATGTTGCAAGTCATGCTGCTGTCACTCATTCATGTTGCACAGTCATGCTGCTGTCACTCACTATGTTGCACAGTCATGCTGCTGTCACTCACTATGTTGCACAGTCATGCTGCTGTCACTCACTGATGTAGCACAGTCATGCTGCTGTCACTCACCATGTTGCACAGTCATGCTGCTGTCACTCACTCATGTTGCACAGTCATGCTGCTGTCACTCACTATGTTGCACAGTCATGCTGCTGTCACTCACTATGTGCACAGTCATGCTGCTGTCACTATGTGCACAGTCATGCTGCGTCACCATCATGTGCACAGTCATGCTGCTGTCACTCACTTATGTTGCACAGTCATGCTGCTGTCACTCACTATGTAGCACAGTCATGCGTCAGCTCATGTAAGTCACTGTCACTCGATGTAGCACAGTCATGCTGCAGTCACTGATGTTGCACAGTCATGCTGCTGTCACTCACTGATGTTGCACAGTCATGCTGCAGTCACTGATATTGCACAGTCATGCTGCAGTCACTCACTGATGTAGCACAGTCATGCTGCAGTCACTCACTGATGTTGCACAGTCATGCTGCAGTCACTGATATTGCACAGTCATGCTGCTGTCACTCACTGATGTAGCACAGTCATGCTGCAGTCACTCACTGATGTTGCACAGTCATGCTGTTGTCACTCACTGATGTAGCACAGTCATGCTGCTGTCACTCACTGATGTAGCACAGTCATGCTGTAGTCACTCACTGATGTTGCACAGTCATGCTGCTGTCACTCACTCATGTTGCACAGTCATGCTGCTGTCACTCACTATGTTCCACAGTCATGCTGCTGTCACTCACTCATGTTGCACAGTCATGCTGCTGTCACTCACTATGTTGCACAGTCATGCTGCTGTCACTCACTCATGTTGCACAGTCATGCTGCTGTCACTCACTTATGTTGCACAGTCATGCTGCTGTCACTCACTCATGTTGCACAGTCATGCTGCTGTCACTCACTCATGTTGCACAGTCATGCTGCTGTCACTCACTTATGTTGCACAGTCATGCTGCTGTCACTCACTCATGTTGCACAGTCATGCTGCTGTCACTCATGTTGCACAGTCATGCTGCTGTCACTCACTTATGTTGCACAGTCATGCTGCTGTCACTCACTGATGTTGCACAGTCATGCTGCAGTCACTCATGTTGCACAGTCATGCTGCTGTCACTCACTGATGTTGCACAGTCATGCTGCTGTCACTCACTGATGTTGCAAAGTCATGCTGCTGTACCACTCATGTTGCACAGTCATGCTGCTGTCACTCACTCATGTTGCACAGTCATGCTGCTGTCACTCACTCATGTTGCACAGTCATGCTGCTGTCACTCACTCATGTTGCACAGTCATGCTGCTGTCACTCACTCATGTTGCACAGTCATGCTGCTGTCACTCACTCATGTTGCACAGTCATGCTGCTGTCACTCACTCATGTTGCACAGTCATTCTGCTGTCACTCACTCATGTTGCACAGTCATGCTGCTGTCACTCACTCATGTTGCACAGACATGCTGCTGTCACTCACTCATGTTGCACAGTCATGCTGCTGTGACTCACTTATGTTGCAGTCATGCTGCTGTCACTCACTCATGTTGCACAGTCATGCTGCTGTCACTCACTCATGTTGCACAGTCATGCTGCTGTCACTCACTGATGTTGCACAGTCATGCTGCTGTCACTCACTGATGTTGCACAGTCATGCTGCTGTCACTCACTGATGTTGCACAGTCATGCTGCTGTCACTCACTCATGTTGCACAGTCATGCTGCTGTCACTCACTCATGCTGCACAGTCATGCTGCTGTCACTCATGTTGCACAGTCATGCTGCTGTCACTCACTCATGTTGCACAGTCATGCTGTTGTCACTCACTCATGTTGCACAGTCATGCTGCTGTCACTCACTCATGTTGCACAGTCATGCTGCTGTCACTCACTGATGTTGCACAGTCATGCTGCTGTCACTCACTGATGTTGCACAGTCATGCTGCTGTCACTCACTCATGTTGCACAGTCATGCTGTTGTCACTCACTCATGTTGCACAGTCATGCTGTGCGTCACTCACTCATGTTGCACAGTCATGCTGCTGTCACTCACTGCATGTTGCACAGTCATGCTGCTGTCACTCACTCATGTTGCACAGTCATGCTGCTGTCACTCACTATGTTGCACAGTCATGCTGCTGTCACTCACTTATGTTGCACAGTCATGCTGCTGTCACTCACTCAGTGCAGTCATGCTGTGTCACTCATGTTAGTCATGCTGTGCACTCACTATGTTGCACAGTCATGCGCTGTCACTCACTATGTTGCACAGTCATGCTGCTGTCACTCACTCTATGTTGCACAGTCATGCTGCTGTCACTCACTTATGTTGCAAGTCAGTCACTGTTGCGTTGCTTCACTCACTCATGTTGCACAGTCATGCTGCTGTCACTCACTTATGTTGCACAGTCATGCTGCTGTCACTCACTTCATGTTGCACAGTCATGCTGCTGTCACTCACTCATGTTGCACAGTCATGCTGCTGTTACTCACTCATGTTGCACAGTCATGCTGCTGTCACTCACTTATGTTGCACAGTCATGCTGCTGTCACTCACTCATGTTGCACAGTCATGCTGCTGTCACTCACTCATGTTGCACAGTCATGCTGCTGTCACTCACTCATGTTGCACAGTCATGCTGCTGTCACTCACTCATGTTGCACAGTCATGCTGCTGTCACTCACTCATGTTGCACAGTCATGCTGCTGTCACTCACTTATGTTGCACAGTCATGCTTTGTCACTCTATATGTTGCACAGTCATGCTGCTGTCACTCACTATGTTGCACAGTCATGCTGCTGTCACTACTCATGTTGCACAGTCATGCTGCTGTCACTCACTCATGTTGCACAGTCATGCTGCTGTCACTCACTCATGTTACAGTCACTGCTGTCACTCATATGTTGCTCATGCTGCACTCACTTATGTTGCACAGTCATGCTGCTGTCACTCACTCATGTTGCACAGTCATGCTGCTGTCACTCACTCATGTTGCACAGTCATGCTGCTGTCACTCACTTATGTTGCACAGTCATGCTGCTGTCACTCACTTATGTTGCACAGTCATGCTGCTGTCACTCACTTATGTTGCACAGTCAGTCATGCTGTCACTTACTCATGTTGCACAGTCATGCTGCTGTCACTCACTCATGTTGCACAGTCATGCTGCTGTCACTCACTCATGTTGCACAGTCATGCTGCTGTCACTCACTCATGTTGAACAGTCATGCTGCTGTCACTCACTTATGTTGCACAGTCATGCTGTTGACACTCACTCATGTTGCACAGTCATGCTGCTGTCACTCACTCATGTTGCACAGTCATGCTGCTGTCACTCACTTATGTTGCACATTCATGCTTCTGTCACTCACTTATGTTGCACAGTCATGCTGCTGTCACTCACTTATGTTGCACAGTCATGCTGCTGTCACTCACTTATGTTGCACAGTCATGCTGCTGTCACTCACTCATGTTGCACAGTCATGCTGCTGTCACTCACTCATGTTGCACAGTCATGCTGCTGTCACTCACTCATGTTGCACAGTCATGCTGCTGTCACTCACTCATGTTGCACTGTCATGCTGCTGTCACTCACTCATGTTGCACAGTCATGCTGCTGTCACTCACTTATGTTGCACAGTCATGCTGCTGTCACTCACTCATGTTGTACAGTCATGCTGCTGTCACTCACTCATGTTGCACAGTCATGCTGCTGTCACTCACTCATGTTGCACAGTCATGCTGCTGTCACTCACTCATGTTGCACAGTCATGCTGCTGTCACTCACTCATGTTGCACAGTCATGCTGCTGTCACTCACTCATGTTGCACAGTCATGCTGCTGTCACTCACTGATGTTGCACAGTCATGCTGCTGTCACTCACTCATGTTGCACAGTCATGCTGCTGTCACTCACTCATGTTGCACAGTCATGCTGTTGTCACTCACTTATGTTGCACAGTCATGCTGCTGTCACTCACTCATGTTGCACAGTCATGCTGCTGTCACTCACTCATGTTGCACAGTCATGCTGCTGTCACTCACTCATGTTGCACAGTCATGCTGTTGTCACTCACTCATGTTGCACAGTCATGATGCTGTCACACTCATGTTGCACAGTCATGCTGCTGTCACTCACTCATGTTGCACAGTCATGATGCTGTCACTCACTCATGTTGCACAGTCATGCTGCTGTCACTAATAATAGAATTACGAGGCAGTTGTCATTCGTACGTTAATGTGTGACATTTCTATACACAAGGTTGTCGTTATGTGTTATGTGGGGTGATGGTGGTGGCGGTGGTGGCGGTGGTGGTGGTGGTAGTGGTGGTGGTGGTGGTGGTGGTGGTAGTTGTGGTGGTGATGGTGGTAGTGTTGGTGGTAGTGATAGTGGTGGTGGTTGTGTTGGTAGTGGTGGTGGTAGTTGTGGTAGTGATGGTGGTAGTGTTGTGGTGGTTATAGTGGTAGTGGTGGTGGTGGTTGTGATGGTAGTGGTGGTGGTGGTGGTGGTGGTTGTGGTGGTTGTGGGGGTGGTGGTTGTGGTGGTTGTGGTAGTGGTTGTGGTGGTTGTGGTGGTTGTGGTGGTGGTGGTGGTGGTGGTTGTGGTGGTGATGGTGGTGGTGGTGGTGGTGGTTCTAATATTCAAGATCACTTATTATTTAAGTAAACAAATTTACAAATAATAATAACGTTGGAATGAATGAAGAAGGAAGGAAGGAAGGAAGGAAGGAAGGAAGGAAGGAAGAAAGGAAGAAAGGAAGGAAGGAAGGAAGGAAGGAAGGAAGGAAGGAAGAAAGAAAGGAAGGAAGGAAGGAAGGAGAGGAGAATTGGTTGAACAGGAACAACAAAACCGAAATAACTACGAAATATCCATCATCATTAAAGTCGTTTAAATTTTGCATATTACAAGACTAATTATGTCAACTCTACTAATGGAAGATCAAGACTATGTGTACTAATGGAAGATCAAGACTAATTATGGCAACTCTAATAATGGAAGATCAAGACTAATTATGTGTACTAATGGAAGATCAAGACTAATTATGTGTACTAATGGAAGATCAAGACTAATTATGTGTACTAATGGAAGATCAAGACTAATTATGGCAACTCTAATAACGGAAGATCAAAGCTAATTATGTGCTATCTAATAAGGAAGATCGATAGCTAATTATGGCACTCTACTAATGGAAGTCAGCTTTATGACTCATGAGTGACTAATTATGTGTCTAATGAAGATCAAGACTATTATGTGTACTAATGGAATATCAAGACTAATTATGTCAATCTCTAATGGAAGTATCAAGACTATGTGTACTAATGGAAGATCAAGACTAATTATGGCAACTCTTCTAATGGAAGATCAAGACTAATTATGTCAACTCTTCTAATGGAAGATCAAGACTAATTATGTCAACTCTCCTAATGGAAGGTATTAGTGTCGCTGAATAAGATCAGGTACTTATATTCTATGCTCTTTCTTCGAAATATTTTCAAATTCATCGTCACACTTTAGCACGAATGTTGTGAACTGTGTTACTTTATGGATAGCTGCGTATTACGCTGCTGTGCTTGACGCTGCTTGTGTGCGCTGCTTCTGCTGATGCTGCGTGTGTACGCTCTTGTGCTTGTCGCTGCTGCTAATTGGGTACGCTGCTTGCTGCGTGTGTACGCTGCTTGCTGCGTGTGTACGCTGCTTGCTGCGTGTGTCGCTTGCTTTTTTGCTTGCGTGTGTACGCTGCTTGCTGCGTGTACGTCTTCTGCGTGTGTGACGCTGCTTGCTGCGTGTTACGCTGCTTGCTGCGCGTGTGTACGCTCTTGCTGCGTGTGTACGCTGCTTGCTGCGTGTGTGCTTGCTGCGTGTGTCCTCTTGCTCGTGTGTACGCTGCTTGCTGCGTGTGTACGCTGTCTTGCTGCGTGTGTACGCTGCTTGCTGCGTGTGTCGCTTGCTTGCTGCGTGTGTACGCTGCTTGCTGCGTGTGTGACGCTGCTTGCTGCGTGTTGCTGCTTGCTGCGTGTGTACGCTGCTTGCTGCGTGTGACGCTTCTTGCTGCGTGTGTACGCTGCTTGCTGCGTGTGTACGCTGCTTGCTGCGGTTTGACGCTGTCTTGCTGCGTGTGACCTGCTTGCTGCGTGTGTACGCTGCTTGCTGCGTGTGTACGCTGCTTGCTGCGTGTGTACGCTGCTTGCTGCGTGTGTACGCTGCTGTGCAGCTGCTTGCTGCGTGTGTACGGTCTTGCTGCGTGTGCAGCTGCTTGCTACGTGTGCGCTGCTTGCTGCGTGTGTGCCTTTGCTGCTGCGTGTTTTGCCTTCTTGCTGCTGTGTGTGCACGCTCTTGCTGCGTGTGCACGCTTGCTAGCCGTGTGTGCGCTGTTTGCTGCGTGTGTACGCTGCTTCGCTGGTATTACCCCTATTTGCTGCGTGTGTGCTCTGCTGCGTGTGCGTTGCTTGCTAGTGTACGCTACTTGCTGCGTGTGGCTGCTTGCTGCGTGTGTACGCTGCTTGCTGCGTGTGTACTCTGCTTGCTGCGTGTGTACGCTGCTTGCTGCGTGTACGCTGCTTGCTGCGTGTGTACGCTGACTGCTGCGTGTGTACGCTGCTTGCTGCGTGTGTACGCTGCTTGCTGCGTATGTGCCTTTGCTTGCTGCGTGTACGCTGCTTGCTGCGTGTGTACGCTGACTGCTGCTGATGTGTCTCTGCTTGCTGCGTGTGTACGCTGCTTGCTGCGTGTACCTTTGCGCGTGTGTCGCTGCGTGTGTGCGCTGCTTGCGCGTGTACGCTGCTTGCTGCGTGTGTACGTGCTTGCTGCGTGTGTACGGTCTTGCTGCGTGTGTACGGTGCTTGCTGCGTGTGTACGCTGCTTGCTGCGTAGTGTGCGGTGCTTGCTGCGTGTGTACGGTGCTTGCTGCGTGTGCGCTTGCACGCTTCTACGTGTGTACGCTGACTGCTGCGTGTGTACGCTGCTTGCTGCGTGTGTGCGCTGTTCGCTACGTTTTACGCTGCTTGCTGCGTGTGTACGCTGTTTGCTGCGTGTGTGCGCTTTGCGTGTACGTTTGCTTGCTATGCGTGTACTTGTTTGCGTGTGTACGCTGCTTGCTGCGTGTGTACGCTGCTTGCTGCGTGTGTGCGTTTGCGCGTACGCCGTTTGCTGCGTGTACGCTGACTGCTGCGTGTGCGCTGCTTGCTGCGTGTGTACGCTGCTTGCTACGTGTGTGCGCTGCTTGCTGCGTGGTACGCTGCTTGCTGCGTGTACGCTTGCTGCGTGTGTAGCCTTGCTGCGTGTGTACGGTGCTTGCTGCGTGTGTACGCTGCTTGCTGCGTGTACGTGTCTTGCTGCGTGTGTACGCTGCTTGCTGCGGTGTGTGCGCTGCTTGCTACGTGCCTTGCTGCGCTGGTACTTGCTTGCGCGTGTGTACGCTGCTTGCTGCGTGTGTACGCTCTTGCTGCGGTGTACGCTGCTTTGCTGCGTGTACGCTGCTTGCTGCGTGTGTACGCTGCTTGCTGCGTGTGTACGGCTGCTTCCCTGCGTGTGTACGCGTGTTGCTGCGTGTGACGCTGCTTGCTGCGTGTGTACCTGCTGCTACGTGTGTACCTGCTTCTGCGTGTGTACGCTGCTTGCTGCGTGTGTACGCTGCTTGCTACGTGTGTACGCTGCTTGCTGCGTGTGTACGCTGCTTTGATGTGTACGCTTCTTGCTACGGGGTACGCTGCTTGCTGCGTGTGTACGCTGCTTGCTGCGTGTGTACGCTGCTTGCTACGTGTGTACGCTGCTTGCTGCGTGTGTACGCTGCTTGCTGCGTGTGTACGCTGCTTGCTGCGTGTGTACGCTGCTTGCTGCGTGTGTACGCTGCTTGCTGCGTGTGTACGCTGCTTGCTGCGTGTGTACGCTGCTTGCTGCGTGTGTACGCTGCTTGCTGCGTGTGTACGCTGCTTGCTGCGTGTACGCTGCTTGCTGCGTGTGTACGCTGCTTGCTGCGTGTGTACGCTGCTTGCTGCGTGTGTACGCTGCTTGCTCGTGTACGCTGCTTGCTCGCGTGTGTACGCTGCTTGCTGCGTGTGACGCTGTCTTGCTGCGTGTGTACGCTGCTTGCTGCGTGTTATGCCTGCTTGCTGCGTGTACGCTGCAGCGCTTGCTGCGTGTGTGCTTCTTGCTGCGTGTGTACGCTCTTGCTGCGTGTACGCTGCTTGCTGCGTGTATTCTTGCTCGTGTGTACGCTGCTTGCTGCGTGTGTCGCTCTTGCTGCGGTGTCCTGCTTGCTGCGTGTGTCGCTGCTGCGTGTGTACGCTCGCTGCGTGGTGTGCCTGCTTGCTACGTGTGTACGCTGCTTGCTGCGTGTGTACGCTTTGCGCGTTGTACGTCTTTGCTGCGTGTGCCGCCCTGCTTGCTGCGTGTACGCTGCTGCTACGTGTTACGCTGCTTGCTGCCGTGTGTACCTTCTTGCTGCGTGTGTACGCTGCTTGCTGCGTGTGATACGGTACGCTGCTGCGTGTGCGCTGCTTGCTGCGTGTGTACGCCTTGCTGCGTGTGTACGCTGCTTGCTCGTGTGTACGCTTGCTGCGTGTGTGTCGCTCTTCACGTGTGTGTCGCTGCTTGCTGCTGTTGTGCGCTGCTTGCTGCGTTTTAGCTGCTTGCTGCGTGTGTGCGCTGCTTGCGCGTGGTACGCTGCTTGCTGCGTGTGTACGCTGCTTGCTGCGTGTGCCTTGCTCTG
>WNWK01002867.1:0-127500 GCA_009830355.1 Cherax destructor | reverse complement strand
GCATTAAGTACACCGCTCACCTTCCATAAGTCATTCCTAAATTATATATTGGGCTTTTATGTAGATTTTTTATATGTGTCATTCATATCAAGGCTACACAGGGGCTAATGTATGCATGTACATGTGTTTGTGTTTGCTTGTTTGTTTGTGTGCGTGTGTGTGTGTGTGTGTGTACTCATCTATTTGTGATTATAGGGGTCGAGTCGCAGCTCCTGGCCCCGCCTCTATAATTTACATGTAAATCCCCCTAATATCTCACCTTCCTCATCTAATCCACACTTCAAAATGTACACCAATAATCTTTCTTAATAAAAAATAATTCTCTTGTAAACACTAAATTTAAACAAAAGTAATTTATTTCCTTCTCTCTTGAAGTTTCTTTAACATGTTAGTCCAGAAAAATTGATAACAACAATTCTACAATTTAACCGGACATTATCTGCCTCTATTAACATCATAATTCTTGAAGAGGATCCCAGAAGGGAATCGAAATATACACATCAATTAATCTTCTGAGTTTCTGTCTCTATTTGAATTATAATTATTCACTGATCGCTACTAGGTCCTCTCTCCCTGCTCCATGAGCTTTATCATACCTCGTCTTAAAACTATGTATCGTTCCTGCCTCCACTAAGTCACTTGCCAGACTATTCCACTTAATGACATCTATGACTAAAGAAATACTTCCTAACATCTCGTTGACTCATCTGAGTCTTCGACTTCCAATTGTGACACCTTGTTGTTGTGTCCCCTCTCTGGAACATCCTGTCTCTGTCCACCTTGTCAATTCCTCGCAGTATTTTGTATGTCGTTATCATGTCTTCCCTAATCCTCCTGTCATCAGGCCGATTTCGTTTAACTTTTCTTCGTAGGGGATTCCCCTTAGCTCTGGAACTAGTCTTGTTGCAAACCTTTGCACTTTCTCTAATTTCTTGACGTGCTTAACCAGGTGTGGGTTACAAACTGGTGCTGCATACTCCAGTATGGGCCTGACATACACTGTGTACAGAGTCTTGAACGATTCCTTACTGAGGTATAGAAACGCTATTCTCAGGTTTGCCAGGCACCCATATGCTGCAGCAGTTATTTGGTTGATGTGCGTCTCAGGAGATGTGCTCGGTATTATGCTCACCCCAAGATCCTTTCTCTTGAGTGAGGTTTGCAGTCTTTGGCCCTCCTAGCCTGTACTCTGTTTGCGGTCTTCTTTGACCTTCTTAATCTTCATGACTTTGACCTAGGTGGGGTTAAACTCCAGGAGCAATTTGTTGGACCAGGCTTGCAGCCTGTCAAGATCCCTTTGTAGTTCTACCTGAGCCTCATCCACTTGAATTCTCTGTATTAGCTTAAAGTAATCTGCAAACAGGGACAGCTCTGAATTTATCCCTACGTCATGTCATTCACATATACCAGAGACAAAACCAGCCCTAGAACTGACCCTTGTGGAACCGCGCTCGTCACAGGCGCCCACTCTGATACCTCGTCATGTACCATCACTCGCTGTTTCCTTCCTGTCAGGTATTCTCTGATCCATTGCAGTGCCTTTCCTGTTATTCCTGCCTGCTCCTCTATTATTATTATAATCAAATAGAAGCGCTAAACACCTGCTCCTCTAGCTTTTGCACTAATCTCTTATGAGGAACTGTGTCGAAGGCCTTCTTGCAGTCCAAGAAAATGAAATCTACCCACCCCCTCTCTCTCGTGTCTTACTTCCATTATCTTGTCATAAAACTCCAGTAGGTTTGTGACACAGGACATATATACACAGGTGTGTATACATGTGTGTGTACTCACCTAGTTGTGCTCACCTAGTTGTGGTTGCAGGGATCGAGTCATAGCTCCTGGCCCCCTCTCTCTCCCCTACTTTACTTCTGTCACCTTATCGTAGAACTCCAGTAGGTTTGTGACACAGGATTTTTCCTCCTTGAAACCGTGCTGGTTATCGTGTATAAGTTCATTCCTTTCTAGGTGCTCCACCAATCTTCTGATAAATTTTTCCATGACTTTGCATACTATACATGTCAGTGACACTGGTCTGTAGTTTAATGCTACCTGTCTGTCTCCTTTCTTAAAGACTGGGACTATATTTGCCTGTCTTCCACACCTCAGGTAATCGAAAGATGTGTTGAAAATTTTTGTTAGTGGCACACACAGTGCCTCTTCTCCCTCTCTCAGCACCCATGGAGAGATGTCCGGTCCCACCGCCTTTGAAATATCTAGTTCACTTAACAGCCTCTTCACCTAGGTTGTGTAGTGTGTCCAGCACTTGTTGGTGTACCCTTCTATTTCACTGAAAATACTTCCTTAAATCTTGTGTTGGTCGTTTCTTGTGATCTCCCCTCTTTCCTTCTTCAACCTGTTATGTCATTCTCGTATTGCCGCTGGGCCTCCCTCTTTATCCATACATATTAGTTTCTGTATCCTTTGTCTTCTATACTTTTTCCATTCTCTATCACACTTAATTTTGGCCTCTATACACCTCTGGGTGAACCAAGGGCTCGTTTTGGTCTTCCTAATGCTATCCATACATTTTGTGGTCATGTATCCCATCATTCCATTTACTGTTTTTCCCACTACTTCTCTTTCATGTAGGGAATTCCTCATGCCTGTGTAGTCTCCTCTTTTGTAGTTCGGCTTCCCCCATCTTACTCGTGCTGTGTCACTCTCCAATTTTAACTCTACAATGTAATCGAAGCTCAGGACTACATGACCACTAGCTGCTAGGGGCCTTTCATTTGTGATGTCCTCAATGTCTCAGCTACTAAAGGTGAATATGAGGTCCAGCCTTGCTGGTTCATCCTCTCTCTCTCTCTCTCTCTCTCTCTCTCTCTCTCTCTCTCTCTCTCTGGTAATGTCCCTAATATGTTGATGCATGAGGTTTTCCAGTACCACCTCCAACATCTTAATCACCTTAGCTCTCCATATTTCTGGTCCTCCATGTGGCTCCAGGTTTTCCCAGTCGATCTACTTGTGATTGAAATCATCCACAACTAGTAAATTTGCCCTACTCATATGTGCCCTTCTGACCACCTCACCTAGTGTATCCACCATTGCTCTGTTGCTCTCATCATACTCCTGCTATTCTGTGGCGAGTTGTACATCACTGCAATCACCACCTTGGGACTCCCAATATGAAGTGTTCATACTATGCAGTCCTTTGCTTCCTTTCTGTTCATTTCTTCCATCTCCTCAAATCTCCACTGGTTTTTGATAAGCAGTGCAACTCATCCTCTCCCTCTGTTCCCTCTATCTTTCACCAGGATCTGATATCCGGAGGGAAAGATCACATCTCTTATCCATGTAATCTTCGTTTCTGTGAGCGCAATGATGCCTGGGTATGCCTCCATGATTCTTTAGTGCCACTCTTCACATTTATTTGTTATTCCATCTGCGTTGGTGTATCATACCTTCAGCTTCTTTTCCAATACTGTGTTCTAGTGGGAGTTTGTGGGAGCTGGGGGAGTGGGAGACCTGGCAGGATACTATGGGAGGCTACTGTGAAGGTGGAGTTTGTGATGGGGGAGAGGTCTCTTTTTAAAGCTATTTATGGATCCTCTGTGTGTGTGTGTGTACTCACCTAGTTGTTGTTGCAGGGGTCGAGTCACAGCTGTGTGTGTGTGTGCGCGTATGTGTGTGTACTCACCTATTTGTGATCACTTATTTGTGGTTACAGGGGTTGAATCTTAGCTCCTGGCCCTGCCCCTTCGTTTGGTATGTGTGTGTGTGTGTGTGTGTGTGTGTGTGTGTGTGTGTTTGTGTGTGTGTGTGTGTTTGTGTGTGTGTGTGTCTGTGTGCGTGTATGTGTGGCAGCCTCTGTGATCTAATTCAATACTATTTGGTAAAGGAAACG
This sequence comes from Cherax destructor, assembly GCA_009830355.1. Classification (NCBI taxonomy): domain Eukaryota; kingdom Metazoa; phylum Arthropoda; class Malacostraca; order Decapoda; family Parastacidae; genus Cherax; species Cherax destructor. The sequence continues at coordinate 123,653 of WNWK01002867.1, read as the reverse complement.
CGCAAATCATCCCAACAACACCCGACATTTGGTGTTAAGTATTGTGTACGAGGGAGAGCGTGCATTGGTGCCATAGTGCCGTCCTCCCCGCACAAAAAGTGCCTCAGTATTCGCATTTGCATATGTGATAGAGATGACTGTTATATAGCTCTGTGCTGGGGTTATTTACTGTCACCGTGAGTACTGCATGTTAGTGAAAGCTGATTTACCTAAAGTTGTAATCTTGACAAGCTTTACAGACAGAGATTTTGATTTGCAATGCATAAGAATCTATATTAATAGCACACTTGCCTTTTTTTGCTAAATCGACAGTATTTTGTGAAGTGATAGAGTGTTGTTAAGTGAGTGTGAGAGGTAGTATACCAGTGTTTGTGAGCCAGTCAGCGACTGTCTTGAGAGTGGGAGATAGTACCCCTGTATATGTGCTAGTTTGTGACTGTCTTGAGTGTGTGTGAGAGGCAGTACCAAAATGTGTGTGCTAGTCAGTGACTGTCTTGAGTGTGAGAGGCAGTACCAAAGTGTGTGCCAGTCAGTGACTGTCTTAAGTGAGTGTGAGAGGCAGTACCCCAGTGTGTGTGTGTGTGTGTGCCAGTCAGTGATTATCTTGAGTGAATGTGAGAGGCAGTTCCACTGTGTTCCAGTCTGTGCCTGTCATGAGTATGTGAGACAGTACCACTGTGTGTGCCAGTCTGTGACTGTCATGAGTATGTGAGGCATACCACTGTGTGTGCCAGTCTGTGACTGTCATGAGTATGTGAGGCAGTGCCCCTGTGTGTGCCAGTCTGTGACTGTCATGAGTGAGTGTGAGAGGCAGTAACACTGTGTGTGTGCCAGTCTGTGACTGTCATGAGTATGTGAGGGAGTACCACTGTGTATGCCAGTCAGTGACTGTTATGAGTGAGTGTGAGAGGCAGTACCACTGTGTGCCAGTCAGTGACTGTCTTAGTATGTGAGGCAGTACCCTGTGTGTGCCAGTCTGTGACTGTCATGAGTATGTGAGGGAGTACCACTGTGTTTGTGCCAGTCTGTGACTGTCATGAGTATGTGAGGGAGTACCACTGTGTTTGTGCCAGTCTGTGACTGTCATGAGTATGTGAGGGAGTACCACTGTGTGTGCCAGTCAGTGACTGTCTTAGTATGTGAGGCAGTATCCTTGTGTGTGCCAGTCTGTGACTGTCTTGAGTATGTGAGGGAGTACCACTGTGTGTGCCAGTCAGTGACTGTCATGAGTAAGTGAGGGAGTACCACTGTACTCACCTAGTTGTACTCACCTAGTTGTAGTTGCAGGGGTCGAGTCATAGCTCCTGGCCCCGCCTCTTCACTGGTCGCTACTGGGTCACTCTAGCTGCGTCATGAGCTTTATCATACCTCTGCTTAAAGCTATGTATTGAGCCTGCCTCGACTACATCGCTTCCTAAACTATTCCACTTCTCGACCACTCTGTGACTGAAGAAATACTTCCTAACATCTCTGTGATTCATCTGAGTCTTCAGCTTCCAACTGTGTCCCCTTGTTGCTGTGTCCCATCTCTGGAACATTCTGTCTCTGTCCACTTTGTCAATTCCTCTCAGTATCTTATATGTTGTTATCATATCCCCCCTATCTCTCCTGTCCTCCAGTGTCGTCAGGTCGATTTCCCTTAACCTCTCCTCGTAGGACATACCCCTTAGCTCCGGGACTAGTCTTGTTGCAAACCTTTGCACCTTCTCGAGCTTCTTCACGTGCTTGGCTAGGTGTGGGTTCCAAACTGGTGCTGCATACTCCAGTATGGGCCTAACGTACACAGTGTACAGGGTCCTGAACGATTCTTTATTAAGATGTCGGAATGATGTTCTTAGGTTTGCTAGGCGCCCATATGCTGCAACAGTTATTTTGTTGATGTGAGTACAACACCAGGAGATGTGCCTGGTGTTATACTCACCCCAAGATCTTTTTCCTTGACTGAGGTTTGCAGTCTCTGGCCCCCTAGACTGTACTCCGTCTGGGGTCTTCTTTGCCCTTCCCCAATCTTCATGACTTTGCACTTGGTGGGGTTGAACTCCAGGAGCCAGTTGCTGGACCAGGCTTGCAGCCTGTCCAGATTCCTTTGTAGTTCTGCCTGGTCCTCGTCCGATTGAATTCTTCTCATCAACTTCACATCATCTGCAAACAGGGACACTTCGGAGTCTATTCCTTCCGTCATGTTCACAAATACCAGAAACAGCACTGGTCCTAGGACTGACCTCTGTGGAACCCGCTCGCCACCGGCGCCCACTCTGACACCTCGCCACGTACCATGACTCGCTGCTGTCTTCCTGATAGGTATTCCCTGATCCATTGTAGTGCCTTCCCTGTTACCCCTGCCTGGTCCTCCAGCTTCTGCACTAATCTCTTGTGTGGAACTCTGTCAAACGCCTTATTGCAATCCAAGAATATGCAATCTACCCACCCCTCTCTCTCTCTTGTCTTATTGCTGTCACCCTGTCGTAGAACTCCAGTAGGTTTGTGACACAGGATTTCCCGTCCCTGAAACCGTGTTGGCCATCGTTGATAAGCTCATTCCTTTCTAGGTGCTCCACCACTCTTCTCCTGACTATCTTCTCCATGACCTTGCATACTATACAGGTCAGTGACACTGGTCTGTAGTTTAGTGCTACGTTCCTGTCTCCTTTTTTTAAAAATTGGAACTACATTTTCTGTCTTCCATACCTCAGGTAGTTGCCCTGTTTCGATAGATGTGTTGAAGATCGTTGTTAGGGGTACACATAGCTCCTCTGCTCCCTCTCTCAGGACCCATGGAGAGATGTTATCCGGCCCCATCGCCTTTGAGGTATCTAGCTCGCTTAGTAGCCTCTTCACTTCCTCCTCAGTTGTGTGTATTGTGTCCAGCACTTGATGGTGTACCCTACCTCTCCTCCTTTCTGGAGGCCCTTCTATCTCTTCTGTGAACACCTCTTTGAATCTTATGTTGAGCTCCTCACACACTTCACGGTCATTTCTTGTGACCTCCCCTCCTTCCTTCCTCAGCCTGATCACCTGGTCCTTGACTGTTGTTCTCCTCCTGATGTGGCTGTACAACAGCTTTGGGTCAGATTTGGCTTTCGCTGATATGTCATTCTCGTACTGTCTTTGGGCCTCCCTTCTGATCTGTGCATATTCATTTCTGGCTCTTCGACTGCTCTCCTTATTCTCCTGGGTTCTTTGCTTTCTGTACCTCTTCCATTCCCTTGCACACTTGGTTTTGGCTTCCCTGCACCTTTGGGTGAACCATGGGCTCATCCTGTCTTTTTCGCTTCTCCTGTTACCCTTGGGTATAAACTTCTCCTCAGCTTCCTTGCAAATTGTTGTCATATATTCCATCATCTCGTCTACTGACTTCCCTGCCATCTCTCCATCCCACTGAACTCAGTGAAGGAAGTTCCTCATGCCCACATAGTCACCTTTCTTGTAGTTTGGCTTCATTCGTGCAGCCCTTCCTGCTTCCCCCTCCACTTGTAACTCTACTATGTATTCGAAACTTAGAACCATATGATCACTGGCCCCAAGGGGACTTTCATGTGTGATGTCCTCAATATCTGCACTACTCAGGGTGAATACTAGGTCCAGTCTCGCTGGTACGTCCTCTCCTCTCTCTCTGGTAGTGTCCCTTACGTGTTGGTACATGAGATTTTCCAGTACCACCTCCAGCATCTTAGCCCTCCACGTTTCTTGGCCCCCATGTGGCTCTAAGTTCTCCCAATCAATTTCCTTATGGTTGAAGTCACCCATGATCAGTAGCTTCGCCCTGCTCGCACGAGCCCTTCTGGCCACTTCTGCCAGTGTGTCAATCATCGCTCAGTTACTCTCATCATACTTTTGCCTTTGCCTCCTGCTGTTCTGTGGTGGGTTATACATCACTGCAATTACCACCTTGGGACCTCCAGACTGTAGCATCCCTACTAAGTAAGCCCCAGCTTCTCCTCTGTCTCCTCTCTCCAGCTCGTCAAAATCCCATCGGTTTTTGATCAGTAATGCCACTCCTCCTCCCCCTCTGTTCCCTCTGTCTTTCCTCAGGATCTGGTATCCCATTGGAAAAATGGCATCTGTTATCATACCTGTGAGCTTGGTATCTGTGAGAGCTATTATGTCCGGTGATGCCTCTTTGACTCTTTCTTGCCACTCCTCCCACATATTTGTTATTCCATCAGCATTGGTGTACCATAACTTCAGTTTCCTCTCTACTACTGTGTTTTGGGGGTCTGTGAGGGTGGGGGACCTGGCGGTGTACTGTGGGATTCTATAGTGGAGTGTTGGGTGGGGGCTGAGAATGTGGGTTGTAGTTTGTGTTGGGATAGTGTGCTTGGTTGTTGGGTGTTTGGGATGGTTCTCTGTGTGCTTGTTCTTGTTGCTCCGCCCTGCTCTGGTTGTCCTCTACTGATTCTGTCCTTGTCTCTCCTCGCTCCTTTCGCCTTTGTGCCCTCTCCTTCAGCTGTTGTCGTTCTGTTTTTGTTCTGTCCCGGTCTAGGAACACCCTCCTGTATTCTTCTGTTTCCTTCAATCGTGGTTTCTCTTGGAGGATTCTGTCCCTCTCTGTTTCTGTCCTGAGAATCAGCTTGAGTGAACGTTTTCTCCCCTTCGAGTACCCCCCTATTCTCTGAAAATTTACAATCTCAGACATGTCTTCTTCACCTATTTCTTTGAGTATGCTCTCAATCTCCTTTCTTTCTGCCTGCCGTCTTTCAGTGTGTGTCCTTCCTTCTCTCTCCTTCAGCCCATGAATAAACACTGCCTTTGCCCTCTCCTCCTCCCATTGCCTTTCCCTCTGCAGCTCAGGTTCCTGTTTCTCCCTTTTTTTTTCCTGTCGCTCTTGGTGGCATGATCGTTCCTCTGCATTTGCCCTATTCCCCTCTCCACCTGCTCTCAGCTGCTCACCCCCTTCGCTCCTTGGCTTTGCTAGGTAGGCAGATACGGCCGTAGCGTAAGTTATATCTCCTTCCTTCCCGATGGGCCCCCTTGATGCTGTGTCTTTACTGGTCAATACCCCTGTAACCTGCGTCAGCCTGTTTACCTCATCTTCTATGCCCCTTATCCTGGCTACTGCATCTTCAGCTTGTGACTCCCAAATCTTCTTCTAGTCCTCCAACCTCTTTTCCAGTTTCACAGAAAGCTCTCTCTCCAGTTTTGCAGAAAGCTCTCCTAGTTTTCTCTCCCACTCTTGGTCCATCCTTTTGCACTGCTCTTCCATCCATTCTTCCTTACCAGAGCCATTCTCCTCTGGTCAATGGGTCCTGCGAGTCCATACCATACCAGTGTGCCAGTCACTGACTGGCACACTGACTGTGTGCCAGTCAGTGACTGTCTTAGTATGTGAGGCAGTACCCCTGTGTGTGCTAGTCTGTGACTGTCTTGAGTATGTGAGGCAGTACAATGTGTGCCAGCCTGTGACTGTCATGAGTATGTGAGGGAGTACCACTGTGTATACCAGTCAGTGACTGTCATCTTGACACAATGTACTTGGGGCACCTTTGTAGAAAATTCACATATCATTTGAAGTATTCACTGGGAAGCGCTAAACTCACACGGGTCATAAGCACGGCTAGAATTTGAGGTAATAAGATTCAATTTCTTGGATGAAAAGCCCGTCACCAGCATCAAAGAGTGAAAAAAAAATTAGAAATCACGAGAATTTTAACAGACAGACAGACACACACACTGAGCCTCTTGTTCTATTTTATTTATTTTTTGTCCTTGACAAAGTTCTGTCAATTCTTTTTAAACTAATTTGTATTCAGTGTTAAATTTGACTTATTTTTACCCCACTATTCTGGAACTGCTCCATTACTGAGGGTTTTTATAGTGGCATTCAGCGCCACTGTTTCTTGAGCGAGACGTCTTGCCCTTGTTTACGTCACGTCGAGACGTACAAGATATCAACTTCACAACTGTAGTGGCAATGCCGGACTATGGTGCCATTAAAAGAGCTTTATATTCATTGTAGTAAATGTTCACACTTCAGTAACGTAGTCACTGCCACTTCGGTATCGTAGACACTGCCACTTCGGTATCGTAGACACTGCCACTTCGGTATCGTAGACACTGCCACTTCGGTATCGTAGTCACTGCCACTTCGGTATCGTAGTCACTGCCACTTCGGTATCGTAGACACTGCCACTTCGGTATCGTAGACACTGGCACTTTGGTATCGTAGTCACTGCCACTTCGGTATCGTAGACACTGCCACTTCTGTATCGTAGACACTGCCACTTCGGTATCGTAGACACTGCCACTTCGGTACCGTAGTCACTGCCACTTCGGTATCGTAGACACTGGCACTTCGTTGTTGTGAAAAGAAATGTTAAAAACAATCATTACCGAGTACATAACAATATTAACAAAAAGAATAAAATGGGATTTCATTATAAGTATTTCACATTTTTAAGACGTATAAAGTACACTTGGATCTTTAAGGAAGTTCCTTGTTTCTTCCCTCACAGCCCCAGCAATGTTGAGTGCTCAGGAAGACAACCAATAATACCTTTCTTCAAGACTGTGATCTTAGAAGAGATGTCCGTCTTAAGGGACCAGTGAGTTACCCTGTCACACACCTGCGACTACTTACCAGATATTTACTCCCTGCCTACACACCCTCTTGTTCTTCTTCATGATCACCTTCACACTTTACCATTGCTGACCTCACGCCCTTCACAGCTCTCCTGGGGATCACCGTCGTCCCCTGGGAGACTGGGAGAGGAGATAATGGTGGTGGAGGAGACTTCACGTGTTTAGTTTGGTGTGATGGTCTTCCCAAAAGATGGGTTTCTATCGTCTGCTTCAAGACTCTCGTGTTTTTGCTCAGTCGCTTGTGATGTTCTGAGTCTTTTGTGTCGCTGAGCAAAAATATGTTTGTCACTGACAGAACTTTGTGATTTAACTTAAGTATTATTATTTATAAAGTGACACCTTGCTTAGTGTTGTTTTTTCCCTTCTCACACCCACACACACCCACACGTATACCCACACGTACACGCGCACACACACGCACACGCACACGCACACACACACACACACACACACACCAGAACCATCCTGAAACCCACACCTAATAAAGTACGTCAAAAAACTAGAAAAGGTGCAGATATTCGGAATGAGACTTGTCCCGGAAGAAGAGAAACTATACGAACAGACTAAAGGAAATGAACCCTAGGATATGTGGGAATCTAAAACAGTTACACAGCTTCACGAAGCTATACGACAGACTCAGACTAAGTCAGCCAACAAAAAGTTCAAAAAAGGAAGTGTTTAATCTCAAGACTCGGAAACACGACTTTACAAAATGCATGTACCTCTTTGTGGGGTCCCACAAGGATCAGTACTGGGACTGGCATTGGAATTTTAAGTGTATATATAAATATATATATATATATATATATATATATATATATATATATATATATATATATATATATATACAAACAATCGCAGAGAGGCGATCTTAACATTGCAAGACAAGCCACAAAGGGATTGAAACTTTCAGCTCAGGATCTTTCACGCGTCTCTGTGCATCATCAGGAGCTATGCAATGTTGCAAGATCAACAGGTTAATTGAGAAAAAGTTATATAAGAGGAAAAGCACATAAATTAAGTTTACAACACACTAACTCCGCATTGCATCGGGAAAATTGAGCAAAATCTTGTATAGTATAACCGGCCGGCACGAGTAACAATACATTAAGAAAGGGAATGAAAACATGAGAGGAGAGGAACACTACAAGTTTTCTTGGACAGACAACAGGTATGGTGAGACAAGTGGCTACGATACCGAAGTGGCAGTGTCTACGATACGAAGTGGCAGTGACTACGATACCGAAGTGGCAGTGTCTACAATACAATACAGTATTGTAGACACTGCCACTTCGGTATCGTAGTCACTGCCACTTCGGTATCGTAGACACTGCCACTTCGGTATCGTAGTCACTGCCACTTCGGTATCGTAGTCACTGCCACTTCGGTATCGTAGTCACTGCCACGTCGGTATCGTAGTCACTGCCACTTCGGTATCGTAGACACTGCCACTTCAGTATCGTAGTCACTACAAGTTTTCTTGGACAGACAACAGGTATGATGAGACAAGTGGCTACCAGAGTTACACCTCAAGTGCAAAGTTACGAGAATCGGAAGATATATTAAACCTGAAACTGAGTCGGAATAAGTTGGGTATCTTTATTGCCGAAAGATTTCGCCTGCCTAACAGGCTTCTTCGGTCGAATACAGGAGAATATATCACTAGAGACTGGAGAAGTGCAGAAGTAATTTTGAGGTGATCAGTCCCGCAGCCTTAATAGGAAGTCGGCTGTCAGCCTGAAGTAAAGCTGTCGTCTTGAGGTAGAGCTGTCGTCAGGAGACAGCACCGCTAATGAGGCTAGGTCTACTTGCCGTACACTCTCTCTAATAGCAATGGAAGAGAAGCCTTTCTTAACCCGGCATTGAGTAAGCGAACGATTGATTTCCACTATCAGGAGAATGATGCCACGTCTTACCTCGTCATTCACCTCGTCTGGGCTTTTACTCCCTTCTCTCTACATGAATTGTGAAGCCGGGTCGTGGGTCGTCATTCAGCGCAGTCTATCGTACTGTAGAAATCATCTATGTACGAGTATAGGATTACCATTCTTAGAGGAAGGAAGGGTTGAGCATTATCCTCACCCGATCCATTTAATCCAGGTTATTGATGTTAACAATATGTAGGAGTGAAGGCCGCCATTAATCTAGTGTGTACACAACAAACACGGGGAAGAATGTAGTTAGAATGACGGAGAATACGGTGGGCAAGATTGCAAGGAAACGCCAGAGTCTGGGGTGTTGATTCTGTTCAACATTCAGGGCGTGAAAATGATAGAAAAGTGTGTAGACTGCGATGGCAATAAGAGAGTCAAATATTTTAAGCTGTGTAGAGTGAATGGGTGTGTGTACAAGTGTCAGAGATTACGGGTGGGTGACGGGGCGCAGGAGCGACAGGTGCCAACGGGAAGCGGGTTCTACATACCCCCCCCCCACCCTCTCTGTTGGATGCTGCTCTAGGTGATAAGTTGGCACATCTCTCCTACGGGGGAGGAAGCTGTTTCGGGTGTTTGCTGGTTTGACACGTCTCTGCTACAGCGTGCAAGAAGTCCAATGTCCTCATCCTTGTGTGAAGTTTGCAGCTCCTGTCCCCTTATCAAATTAATGGAACATAATACCGACATGTTAATGGATAAGACGCATGTGCAGTACCTAGGTATATATATTCATTGATGAAACGTTTAGGCTGTCCAACAGGCTTCTTCTGTCGAGAACACGAGGATATAACACTGGAGACAGCAGATGAGGAACGATTAATTTGAGGTGATCACTCCCTCAACCTTGATGAAAGGTGGTCAGTTCGTTAGCCACAGCCAAGGACGACGGTCCTAGGCTGTAGCTTGGAACTTGGAATAACGAGCAATACCTCCAGAATGACATTGTTATAAACTACGATAAGGAGGTGGTGTTAGCTACCTCGGTTTAGCGAGTCTTGTGCCCTGAAACGGCAGCGGCGATCTTACTGTGATCTTCTCTCAGGACGATCACTGTACACTTACAGTGCCGTGAGGAGGAGGATAACGATACTGCAGGAGGAGGTGTATCATATGTATGACTACACAGTTACACTGATAGCTATTGTAGTGAAAATAATGTATTACTCCAAAAATTCACAGTTTCTGAGTTTATAATAATAAGAAATAAAACAAGGTTATGAAAAAATGACATATTTTTTTTCAGTTTTATCGTAGATGTTGAAGACGATGACGGTCAGTCAATGGACACAAATAAACATATTCACTCCACTACGAGAGAAGAACTCCTGTTGACCCAGGGTATTCACACTAGCAGGTAAACACAGGGCAACGTTCACACTACCAGGTAACACAGAGAGCAGCGTTCACACTAGCAGGTAAACACAGAGAGCAACGTTCACACTACCAGGTAAACACAGAGAGCAGTGTTCACACTACCAGGTAAACACAGAGAGCAGTGTTCACACTACCAGGTAAACACAGAGAGCAACGTTCACACTACCAGGTAAACACAGAGAGCAACGTTCACACTACCAGGTAAACACAGAGAGCAACGTTCACACTACCAGGTAAACACAGAGAGCAACGTTCACACTACCAGGTAAACACACACAGAGCAACGTTCACACTACCAGGTAAACACACACAGAGCAACGTTCACACTACCAGGTAAACACAGAGAGCAACGTTCACACTACCAGGTAAACACACACAGAGCAACGTTCACACTACCAGGTAAACACACACAGCAACGTTCACACTACCAGGTAAACACAGAGAGCAACGTTCACACTACCAGGTAAACACAGAGAGCAACGTTCACACTACCAGGTAAACACACAGAGCAACGTTCACACTACCAGGTAAACACAGAGAGCAGTGTTCACACTACCAAGTAAACACACACAGAGCAACGTTCACACTACCAGGTAAACACACACAGAGCAACGTTCACACTACCAGGTAAACACAGAGCAACGTTCACACTACCAGGTAAACACACAGAGAGCAACGTTCACACTACCAGGTAAACACAGAGAGCAACGTTCACACTACCAGGTAAACACAGAGAGCAACGTTCACACTACCAGGTAAACACAGAGAGCAACGTTCACACTACCAGGTGTTTACACAGAGCAACGTTCACACTACCAGGTAAACACAGAGAGCAACGTTCACACTACCAGGTAAACACACACAGAGCAACGTTCACACTACCAGGTAAACACACACAGCAACGTTCACACTACCAGGTAAACACAGAGAGCAACGTTCACACTACCAGGTAAACACACACAGAGCAACGTTCACACTACCAGGTAAACACAAGAGCAACGTTCACACTACCAGGTAAACACAGAGAGCAACGTTCACACTACCAGGTAAACACAGAGAGCAACGTTCACACTACCAGGTAAACACACACAGAGCAACGTTCACACTACCAGGTAAACACAGAGAGCAACGTTCACACTGACAACCAGAGCGAAGAAAAGAACACATGCATGTCCTTTCAATATCCAGTAGTGGTGCAGAATATGTCTGAATAGAGAGGTGAAAAACTTCGTGTCTACGAGCAGTAAATTTAGAAACTCCTCCTCTGTGCTTTAGCGACGTATTATGCTGGGCGATCAATGATTATATATATATATATATATATATATATATATATATATATATATATATATATATATATATATATACATATGTGCCGAATACGTAAAATTGGTCAATTTGCAAGAACTCATTTAAAATTAAGTCCTTTCTAAAAATTTCTCTTATACGTTTAAATATATATATTTTTTCATTTATGTTAATGTCAAAATTAATAATTTTGTACCAAAAGAACCTTAGGAAACTTACCTAACCTTATTATAACAAGCATAATTTAATTTAGCCTAATCCATCTAAATATATTTTAGATATGTTTATAATAATTTAATAATAAACAAACACAATGAAATATATTTTTTTCGTTAGGTTCAGAATGATTTTTGCGACATTACTGCATACACAAATTTTCGTTTGCCTTATTCGGCAAGAAGAGCGTTGCAATTTAGGCCAAAATCGCAAGGTTTACTTATTCGGCACGACACACACACACAGGGTTCTCTCCCTCCCTCTCTCTCCCTCCCTCCCTCTCTCTCTCTTTCCCTCTCCCTCCCTCTCTCCATCTTTCCCTCTCCCTCTCTCCATCTCCCCCTCTCCCTCTCACCTAATGACCCGTCAGTGTTCCTCAACCTAACACTCAACAGTTACACTTCAACAACCATAAAGTGGAGATTTATCCAGTTAATTGCTCCATCGCGAACCAATGGTAATTAAGGCCACAAAAATGGTGTCATTAGAAAACTCAACACCCATTGACTGCTTCCGTGTGTCTACATAAATTTAAAAAAGGCAAACAGTCGTCGGTTCAGTGTTTAACTTTCAGGTGTTTAGCACTCAGATGTTTGATTACTTCCTTATATATTACAGATGTTGAAGGGAAATCTTTAACTCTGTGAAAGAGAATAAGATGGGAAATAAAGCTAATGTAATGAAATTAGTAAAGTCACCTTCCTTTAGTTCTCATCAGTAATTATGATGTTATAACCAGTGCTTATATTATTGCTGTTATTATTACTAATACTAATTTACTTCTGGTATTATTATTACTGATAATAACGTTGATGTCATCCTTGAAATTATTATTTATCATTGATTTTATTATTATTATTATTATTATTATTATTAGTAGTAGTAGTAGTAGTAGTAGTAGTAGTAGTAGTACCAGAAGTAATATTAGTACTAGGAATAGCAGTAGTAGTAGAATAGTAGAACTAGTAGTCGTTGTAGTAGTAGTAGTAGCAAAAGCAGATCTCAGACCGGGCCAAGGGGGCGTTGACCCCCGAAACCCTCTCCAGGTATACTCCAGGTAGTAGTAGCAGTAGTAGTAATAGTAGTAACAGTAGAAGTATTAGTACTAGCAGTAGTAGTAGTAGCAGTAGTCCTAGCATTAGTAGTAGTAGCAGTAGTGGTAGTAGCAGTAGTGGTAGTAGTAGTAGTAGAGCAGTAGTAGTAGTAGTAGTAGCAGTAGTAGTAGTAGCAGTAGTAGTAGTAGCAGTAGTGGTAGTAGTAGTAGTAGTAGCAGCAGTAGTAGTAGTAGCAACAGTAGTAGTAGTAGTAGTAGTAGTAGCAGTAGTAGAAGTAGTAGTAGTAGCAGTAGCAGTAGTAGCAGTAGCAGTAGTAGTAGTAGTAACAGTAGTAGTAGTAGCAGTAGTAGTAGTAGCAGTAGTGGTAGTAGTAGTAGTAGCAGAGCAGTAGAGTAGCAACAGTAGTAGTAGAGTAGTAGTAGTAGCAGTAGTATAGTAGCAGTAGGCAGTAGTAGTAGTAGTAGCAGTAGTAGCAGTAGAGTAGTAGCAGTAGCAATAGTAGTAGTAAGTAGTAGTAGTAGCAGTAGTAGTAGTGTAGAATAGTAGTAGTAAGCAGTAGAGTAGTAGTAGTAGTAGTAGTAGTAGTAGTAGAGTAGCAGAGTAGTAGTAGTAGTAGTAGTAGAGTAGTAGTAGTAGTAGTAGCAGTCAGTAGTGTAGTAGTGAGTAGCATGTAGTAGTAGTAGAGTGCAGTAGTAGTAGTAGTAGTAGTAGCAGTAGTAGTAGTAGTAGTAGTAGCAGTAGTAGTAGTAGTAGTAGTAGTAGTAGCAGTAGCAGTAGTAGTAGTAGTAGAGTAGTAGTAGTAGTAGTAGTAGTAGTAGCAGTAGTAGTAGTAGTAGTAGCAGTAGTAGCAGTAGTAGTAGTAGTAGTAGTAGTAGCAGTAGTAGCAGTAGTTGCAGTAGTAGCAGTAGTAGTAGTTGCAGTAGTAATAGTAGTAGTAATAGTAGTAGTAGTAGTAGTAGTAGTAGTAGTAGTAGTAGTAGTAGTAGTAGTAGTAGTAGTAGTAGTAGGAATGTTAGTAATTCGTTACTACAGGAAGAATGACAAACAAGATAATGTTTGGATTTACGTCTCTCTCCAGCAGTGTCGTCAACCCGCTTCATATAATTTGCATTCGTTATGCCACTCCCTTGGAACACGAACTCCTATCTCTTGTCTGTGTCTGTCTCCGTCTCCCTAAATTTCCCTTTCACGCCAATACAGAGATAATGTCTGGTATCACAACTTTTCTGTGTGTGTGTGTGTGTGTGTGTGTGTGTGTGTGTGTGTGTGTGTGTGTGTGTGTGTGTGTGTGTGTGTAGGTGGTGTGGTGCAGGCTCGACCCTCCGTCTGGTAACCCCAAGACAGGCTGCTTTTGCGTTGCTCCAGAAATCATTGAATTAAAGTTGGCAGTTAAAAGCGTGAAGTTTTTTCTTCATGTTCATGTTCATGGTTATTCATGTTCATGAGTGTTCATGTTCATGGATGTTCATGTTCATGGGTGTTCATGTTCATGGTTGTCCATGTTCATGGTTGTTCATGTTCATGGTTGTTCATGTTCATGGATGTTCATGTTCATGGATGTCCATGTTCATGGTTGTTCATGTTCATGGATGTTCATGTTCATGGGTGTTCATGTTCATGGGTGTTCATGTTCATGGATGTTCATGTTCATGGGTGTTCATGTTCATGGTTGTTCATGTTCATGGTTGTTCATGTTCATGGGTATTCATGTTCATGGGTGTTTATGGGTGATCATGTTCATTGGTTGTTCATGTTCATGGTTGATCATGTTCATGGGTGTTCATATGTGTTCATAGTCATGGTTGTTCATGTTTATGGGTATTCAAGTTCATGGTTGTTCATGTTCATGGGTATTCATGTTCATGGGTGATCATGTTCAAGGGTGTTTATGGGTGATCATGTTCATGGGTGATCATGTTCTCCATCAAAGAACTGATCACATTCACTCATCATTACCAGAGTTCACATTAAGTATTCAACAGGAAATTCATATATTTACTCTTGCAATCGATAGTGTGATGCACGCCACCCTCCTGAGTGCAGTCTTAGTTCACTCGCTTGATGCACACCACCCTGCTGAGTGCAGAGTCTTAGTTCACTCGCTGTTTCACTCAGTGACTCTCGTTCACTCACTCACACACTCGCTGATTTACTCACTTCTTGGTACACTCACTCTCGCCCTTAACCACACATTTGCTCACTCAGTCGCTCACGCACTCAATTGTTCACTTTCTCACTCGCTTGTGCACCCACTCTTTCGTTACATCCCTCGCTCACTCGCTCACATCTTCCCCTCACTCGCTCACATCTTCCCCACTCTCTTTCACACATCTTCCCTCACTCTCTCACATCTTCCCCTCACTCTCTCACATCTTCCCTTCACTCTCAAATCTTCCCCTCACTCTCTCACATCTTCCCTTCACTCTCTCAAATCTTCCCCTCACTCTCTCACATCTTCCCCTCACTCTCTCACATATTCCCCTCACTCTCTCACATCTTCCCCTCACTCTCTCACATCTTCTCTCACTCTCACATCTTCCCTCACTCTCTCACATCTTCCCTCACTATCTCACATCTTCCCTCACTCTCTCACATCTTCCCCTCACTCTCTCACATCTTCCCTTCACTCTCTCAAATCTTCCCCTCACTCTCTCACATCTTCCCCTCACTCTCTCACATCTTCCCCTCACTCTCTCACATCTTCCCCTCACTCTCACATCTTCCCCTCACTCTCACATCTTCCCCTCACTCTCACATCTTCCCCTCACTCTCTCACATCTTCCCCTCACTCTCACATCTTCCCCTCACTCTCACATCTTCCCCTCACTATCTCACATCTTCCATCACTCACATCTTCCCCTCACTCACAGCTTCACCTCACTGTCTCACCTCACTCTCTCCCATCTTTCCTCACTCTCTCACATCTTCCCTCACTCTCTCACATCTTCCCTCACTCACTATCTCACTCAGGAAGTCTCCAGATTCCTCTCTGATCTGATAACCCCAAATAACACATTGCTATTCTTCCTCTTCTTCCCCTCGTTGTCCTCTCCCTCGTTGTCCTCTCCCTCGTTGTCCTCTCCCTCGTTGTCATCTCCCTCGTTGTCCTCTCCCTCATTGTCCTCTCCCTCGTTGTCCTCTCCCTCGTTGTCCTCTCCCTCGTTGTCCTCTCCCTCGTTGTCCTCTTCTTCCTTTTTTCCCTTCCGTGTCAATCAGCTGACCAGTCGGTCAACTATCCATCCAGACAACCAGAGTATCAGTCAGCCAGAGACCATCAGTCAGCCAGAGACCATCAGTCATGTTCATGGATGTTCATGTTCATGGTTGTTCATGTTCATGGATGTTCATGTTCATGGTTGTTCGTGTTCATGGGTGTTCATGTTCATCCAGAAAATCTGTCAGACAGACCATCAGTCTGCCAGTCACACCAACAGATATCAGCCAGCTAGACCAACAGTCAACCAACCTGACCATCAGCCAGTCATCCATCCAGACCATGTATATACAACACACACACAAACATATTTTGTCGTGCCGAATAGGTAAAACTTACTATTTTGGCTTAAATAGCAACGCTCTTCTTGCCGAATGAAGCAAGCGAAAATTTGTGTCTGCAATAATTTCGCAAAAATCATTCTGATCCTAACGAAAAAAATATATTTCATTGTGTTTGTTTATTATTAAATTATTGTAAACTTATCTAAAATATATTTAGTTGGATTAGGCAAAATTAAATTGCTCTTGTTATAATAAGGTTAGGTAAGTTTTCTAAGGTTCTTTTGGTATAAAATTATTATTTTTTAGACTAGCATAAATGAAAAAATATATCTTTAATCGTATAAGAGAAAATTTTAGAAAGAACTTAATTTTAAATGAGTTCTTGCTAATTGACCAGTTTTACCTATTCGGACAATAATTTGAATATATATATATATATATATATATATATATATATATATATATATATATATATATATATATATACTATATATATATATATATATATATATATATATATGTGGCATACCAAAATGCCACACCTTGGCAGCGGCAAAATAAGATTTACTAGACAAAGCTGTACTCACATATTATCCCATTATCCAATCAATACAGGAAGAGAGAGGCGTATACCGTCTCAACCCACCACCAGAGAACAATAGCCCTCATCCTCAAAGACTATAAGGCCGATACATCTTAAACTCTCTTAAAAAAGAGATAGAGAAAGAGAGAGAGAAAGAAAAAGAGGAGGTGTTTGCGGAGGCTTTACAACCCAGTTAACGCTTTAATTCCGGCTTGTATTATGAATTAAATTGTCTGGGGCTACGTGGAAATGGGTGATCCTCCATGAATGTTTTAAGCGTCGCTGAACAAAGCTTTGGTGTTCAGCCTAATGGAGGCGTCTCTCAAGCTTCCACTTCCCTCTGGGTCCTGACACCTGCGAGAAAGAGGACGTTTCGTGACACTGCTGAGGATATATTGTGCCGCCGGCGAGATATAGTGTGCCACCAGTGAGGATATATTGTGCCGCCGGCGAGATATATTGTGTGCCGCTGGCGAGATATATTGTGCCGCCGGCGAGATATAGTGTGCCACCAGTGAGGATATATTGTGCCGCCGGCGAGATATAGTGTGCCACCAGTGAGGATATATTGTGCCGCCGGCGAGATATATTGTGTGTGCCGCCTGCGAGATATAGTGTGCCACCAGTGAGGATATATTGTGCCGCCGGCGGATATAGTGTGCCACCAGTGAGATATATTGTGCCGCCGGCGGTATGGCCCCAGTGAGGATATATTGTGCCGCCGGCGAGATATAGTGTGCCACCAGTGAGGATATATTGTGCCGCCGGTGATATGTGCCGCCAGTGAGGATATATTGTGCCGCCGGCGAGATATATTGTATGGCCTCGAGATATATGTGCCACCAGTGAGGATATATTGTCCGCCGGCGAGATATATGGCCGCTGGCAGATATATTGTGCGCCGGCGAATATAGTGTCCCCAGGAGATATATTGTGCCGCCAGTGAGATCCAGTGTACCACCAGTGAGGATATATTGTGCCGCCGGTGACAATAAGTGTACCATCAGTAAGATATATTGTGCCACCAGTGAGGATATATTGTACCACCAGTGAGATATATTGTGCCACCAGTGAGGATATATTGATTACAACAACAGCATCATCAACAACAACAACTTCAACAACAACAACTTCAACAACAATAGCAACAACATAAACAACAACAGCAACATCACCAACAGCAGCAACAACAACAGCAATAACATCAACAACAATAACAACGGCAACAGCAACAACAACATCAACAACAACATCAACAACAACAAAATCAACAACACTCATTTAAAGCACTATCTTGCCCTCAGTCCCCTTCCCTACCTTCAACACACTCCCACCACCCTTCCCACTTCCCCCCTCCCTCTAATCCACCAGTTTTACCCCCTCCCCTTACCCTCCTCTCCCCCTTCTCAAAATCCCCCCCTTTCTACTCCCTCCTAATCGACAAGCTCCGGAATATTTCACCCCTGTGAACATTTATTTTCCCTTCAAAGTGAGTTTGCTAGCCAGAGGGAGCCACTGTAACCAGTTGTCAGCCAGAGGGAGTCGGGGCTCCTCAAGAAGGGACTTAATCCTATTGCTGTAAGCCTTCGAATCCTCCTCGGAGGGTGATCTAATTCCCTTATCTAAACGCGATCGTATTGGCTCCAAGCAAAACAAGTAGTCAGCTGAGTGCTTATCAGGGCTTTATCTCTCACAGGAGTGGAGGGATGGAGGGAGGAGAGGGAGGGAGGGAGGGAAAAGGAGGGAGGGAGGGGTATGGAGGGCGGGGGGATGGAGGGAGGGGGAAGGAGAGGAGAGTGAAGGGTACTGGAAAGGATGGAGGAGGTAGGGAGAAGGAGAGTGTGAAGAAGAGAAGGAGGGAGAATAGGATAAGAGGGACGGGAAAGGTAAAGAGGAGAAAGAAGGAGAGAAGAGAAAGTAGAGAGTAAGAAAGAGAGAGGATTAATAAGAGAGTAAGAAGGGGAGAGGAGAAATAGAGAGTAAGAAGAAGAGAGGGAGAGTAAAATGAAATGATATGAAGTTGGAGAGAGTTTGGAAGGAAAGAGGGTGGGAGAGAGGGAGGAAGGGAAGGAGGGAAGTAGAGGGAGGGTGAAAAGAATAGAGGGAGGGATGGAAAGAATAGAGGGAGGGATGGAAATAATAGGAGGAAGGGAGAGAGAAACAGAGGAGGATGCATAAGGGTAAGAAGGAAGGAGGGTGTGAGGGGAAGAATGGGAGGAAGGAAGGAAGGAAGGAGTAGTAAGGAGGGAGGCCAGAAGAAATAATTAACAGGGAAAGAGGCAGAGAAGAAAGGAAAAATATTTAATAACCAAGGAGGTAAATGGAGGAATAAACGTGAACTAAACAAGTTCAGAAGAACCTAAATTGCAGTGATTGTTGTCACTGTTGTTGTCACTACTGTTGTCACTGTTGATGTTGTCACTGTTGTTGTCACTGCTGTTGTCACTGTTGATGTTGTCACTGTTGTTGTCACTGCTGTTGTCACTGTTGATGTTGTCACTGTTGTTGTCACTGCTGTTGTCACTGTTGATGTTGTCACTGTTGTTGTCACTGCTGTTGTCACTGCTGTTGTCACTGTTGATGTTGTCACTGTTGTCTTCACTGCCGCTGTCAATATCCTTTTAACATAGCTTTTGTTATAATTTAAACAATGTTAAATAAGTTCAGAATTATCAACGTCGAGAAAATCCTATTAATATTATTATTATTATTATTATTATTATTGCTGAATTATTATTGTTACTGAATTATTATTACTATTATTATTATTATTTTTATTCTCTTAGTATTATGATTATTAATATTATTATTATTATTGCTGAATTATTATTATTGTTATTATTATTGATATTATTACAATTATTATTATTATTATTATTATTATTATTATTATTATTATTGCTGAATTATTACTATTATTATTATTATTATTATTATTAATATTATTATTAATGCTGAATTATTATTACTACTACTATTATTATTATTAATTATTATTATTACTGAATTACTATTATTGCTATTATTACTATTATTATTATTATTAATAATTAACAATTAACATGAATATCTGTATTAATACATTTATACAGTATAAGCCACAGTACTCCCAGGAAATACAATAAATACAATATACGTTAAAAAATAAAAGCTAAAATAAATTTATATAAACACAATAGCTACAAATAAATACAACATATACAATATATACAACAAACACGATATACAACACATACAATAAATTCAATAGGTATACAACATACAATAGTTACAATCAAGGGAAGAGTCAAGGGTCTGTCTAATGCTGAGTCAAAAATAAAATTTTGACTTTTTCCCAAATAATAAATCCAAGAAAACGGAAGAATGAGTTAGTGAAGATGAGTCACTGTGATTCCTGACTCACTGAACTGTGTGGGAGAGAGCAGTGTCTGTGGGAGGGTGTGTGGGAGAGAGCAGTGTCTGTGGGAGGGTGTGTGGGAGAGAGCAGTGTCTGTGGGAGGGTGTGTGGGAGAGAGCAGTGTCTGTGGGAGGGTGTGTGGGAGAGAGCAGTGTCTGTGGGAGGGTGTGTGGGAGAGAGCAGTGTCTGGGGGAGGTTGTGTGGGAGAGCAGTGTCTGTGGGAGGGTGTGTGGAGAGAGCAGTGTCTGTGGGAGGGTGTGTGGGAGAGAGCAGTGTCTGTGGGAGGTGTGTGGGAGAGAGCAGTGTCTGTGGGAGGGTGTGTGGAAGAGTGTCTGTGGGAGGGTGTGGAGAAGCAGTGTCTGTGGGAGGGTGTTTGGGAGAACAGTGTCTGTGGGAGGGTGTGTGGGAGAGAGCAGTGTCTGTGGGAGGGTGTGGGAGAACAGTGTCTGTGGGAGGGTGTGTGGGAGAGAGCGGTGTCTGTGGGTGGGTATGTGGGAGAGAGCAGTGTCTGGGGAAGGGTGTGTGGGAGAGAGCAGTGTCTGTGGGAGGATATGTGGGAGAGCAGTGTCTGTGGGAGGGTGTGTGGGAGAGCAGTGTCTGGGGAGGGTATGTGGGAGAGAGCAGTGTCTGGGGGAGGGTGTGTGGGAAGAGCAGTGTCTGTGGGAGGGATGTGAGAGAGAGCAGTGTCTGTGGGAGGTGTGTGGGAAGAGCAGTGTCTATGGGAGGGTGTTTGGGAGAACAGTGTCTGTGAGAGGATGTGTGGAGAGCAGTGTCTGGGGAGGGTATGTGGGAGAGACAGTGTCTGGGAGGAGTGTGGAGAGCAGTGTCTGGGGAGGTATGTGGGAGAGAGCAGTGTCTGGGGAGGGTGTGTGGGAGAGCAGTGTCTGGGGAGGTGTGTGGGAGAGACAGTGTCTGGGAGGGTGTGTGGGAGAGAGCAGTGTCTGTAGGAGGGTGTGTGGGAGAGATCAGTGTCATGGGAGGGTGTTTGGAGAACAGTGTCTGTGGGAGGGTGTGTGGGAGAGCAGTGTCTGGGGAGGGTATGTGGGAGAGAGCAGTGTCTGGGAAGGGTGTGGGAGAGCAGTGTCTGTGGGAGGTGTGTGGGAGAGCAGTGTCTGAGGGAGGGTATGTGGGAGAGAGCAGTGTCTGGGGGAGGGTGTGGGAGAGAGCAGTGTCTGGGGAGGGTGTGGGAGAGCAGTGTCTGGGGAGGATATGTGGGAGAGCAGTGTCTGTGGAGGTGTGTGGGAGAGAGCAGTGTCTGTGGGAGGGTATGTGGGAGAGAGCAGTATCTGGGGAGGGTGTGGGAGAGAGCAGTGTCTGTAGGGAGGATTGGAGGGGAGAGCAGTGTCTGGGGAGGGTGTGTGGAGAGAGCAGGTGTCTGTGGGGGGATGTGGGAGAGAGCAGTGTCTGGGGAGGGTGTGTGGGAGAGCAGTGTCTGTGGGAGGTGCATGGGAGAAGCAGTGTCTGTGGGAGGTGTGTGGGAGAGAGCAGTGTCTGTGGGAGGGTATGTGGGAGAGAGCAGTGTCTGGGGAGGGTGTGGAGAGAGCAGTGTCTGTGGGAGGTATGTGGAAGAGCAGTGTCTGTGGAGGGTATGTGGGAGAGAGCAGTGTCTGTGGGAGGTATGTGGGAGAGAGAGTGTCTGGGGAGGTGTGTGGGAGAGCAGTGTCAGCGGATGGGTTTATGGGAGAGCAGTGTCTGTGGGAGGGTATGTGGGAGAGAGCAGTGTCTGTGGGAGGGTATGTGGGAGAGAGCAGTGTCTGTGGGAGGGTATGTGGAGAGAGAGCAGTGTCTGTGGGAGAGTATGTGGAAGAGCAGTGTCTGTGGTAGGGTATGTGGGAGAGAGCAGTGTCTGTGGGAGGGTATGTGGGAGTGAGTAGTGTCTGGGGGAGGGTGTGTGGGAGAGCAGTGTCAGCGGATGGGTTTATGGGAGAGCAGTGTCTGTGGGAGGGTATGTGGGAAGAGCAGTGTCTGTGGAGGGTATGTGGGAAGAGCAGTGTCTGTGGAGGGTAGTGGGAGAGAGCAGTGTCTGTGGGAGAGTATGTGGAAGAGCAGTGTCTGTGGTAGGGTATGTGGGAGAGAGCAGTGTCTGTGGGAGGGTATGTGGGAGTGAGTAGTGTCTGGGGGAGGGTGTGTGGGAGAGCAGTGTCATGTGGGTTTAGGAGAGCAGTGTCTGTGGGAGGGTATGTGGGAGAGAGCAGTGTCTGTGGGAGGGTATGTGGGAGGGAGAGGCAGTGGATCTGTGGGAGGAGTGCTGAGATGGGAGAGAGCAGTGTCTGTGGGAGGGTATGTGGGAGAGAGCAGTGTCTGTGGGAGGTGTGTGAGAGAACAGGGGGAAGGGGCTGCAGAGGAAGCAGGGGAAAGGGGCTGGTGAGGAAGCAGGGAAGGGAGGCTGGTGCGGAAGCAGGAGAAGGGGGCTGGTGCGGAAGCAGGGAAGGGGGCTTTGAGGAATCAGGGGAAGGGGGCTGGTGAGAAAGCAGGGGAAGGGGCTGGTGAGGAAGCAGGGAAGGGGGCTGGTGCGGAAGCAGGGAAGGGCTGGTGAGGAAGCAGGGAAGGGGCTGCAGAGGAAGCAGGGGAAGGGGGCTGCAGAGGAAGCAGGGAAGGGGGCTGCAGAGGAAGCAGGAAAGGGGCTGCTGAGGAAGCAGGGAAAGGGGCTGGTGAAGATGAAGGGGAAGGGGCTGGTGAGGAAGCAGGGGAAGGGGGCTGCTGAGGAAGCAGGGAAAGGGGGCTGGTGAAGATGAAGGGGAAGGGGGCTGGCCAGGAGAGGGTCAGGTCAGTCCCTCAGGGCTCCCTAATGCATATTATGTGTTCATTTTCTCGCTTATTTGAGCCTATTTTGATCACTTATCCAGAGTTACTCCTCTATAGTGGCGTATAATGGCACTACTGACGTCACATCTCCTCTATAGTTGCGTATAATGGCACTACTGACGTCACCTCTCCTCTATAGTGGCGTATGGCACTACTGACGTCACCTCTCCTCTATAGTGGCGTATAATGACACTACTGACGTCACCTCTCCTCTATAGTGGCGTATGACACTACTGACGTCACCTCTCCTCTATAGTGGCGTATAATGGCACTACTGACGTCACCTCTCCTCTATAGTGGCGTATAATGACACTACTGACGTCACCTCTCCTCTATAGTGACGTATAATGGCACTACTGACGTCACCTCTCCTCTATAGTGGCGTATAATGGCACTACTGACGTCACCTCTCCTCTATAGTGGCGTATAATGGCACTACTGACGTCACCTCTCCTCTATAGTGGCGTATAATGGCACTACTGACGTCACCTCTCCTCTATAGTCGCGTATAATGGCACTACTGACGTCACCTCTCCTCTATAGTGGCGTATGACACTACTGACGACACCTCTCCTCTATAGTGGCGTATGACACTACTGACGTCACCTCTCCTCTATAGTGGCGTATAATGGCACTACTGACGTCACCTCTCCTCTATTGGCGTATAATGACACTACTGACGTCACCTCTCCTCTATAGTGGCGTATAATGGCACTACTGACGTCACCTCTCCTCTATAGTGGCGTATAATGACACTACTGACGTCACCTCTCCTCTATAGTGGCGTATAATGGCATTACTGACGTCACCTCTCCTCTATAGTGGCGTATAGCACTACTGACGTCACCTCTCCTCTATAGTGGCGTATAATGGCACTACTGACGTCACCTCTCCTCTATAGTGGCGTATAATGGCACTACTGACGTAACCTCTCCTCTATAGTGGCGTATGACACTACTGACGTCACCACTCCTCTATAGTGGCATATAATGGCACTACTGACGTCACCACTCCTCTATAGTAGCGTATAATGGCACTACTGACGTCACCACTCCTCTATAGTGGCATATAATGGCACTTCTGACGTCGCCACTCCTCTATAGTGGCATATGACACTACTGACGTCACCATTCCTCTATAGTGGCGCATAATGGCACTTTTGACGTCACCACTTCTCTATAGTGGCACTACTGACGTCACCACTCCTCTATAGTGGCGTATAATGTCACTATGACTTCCTGATAATTATTATTGTTATTATTACATTTATGTGGAATCGCTAAACCCACAGGGGCCACACACTTTGGAAATTGTAGGTAATCAGGTCTGATCCGAGGAAAGGAAGAGTAGCCCTTATTCCCAAAGTCCTAAAATTAATGACAATATTAGAATTAGATGTAAACTATGTTAGAATTAGAGACAAATAATGTTAGTATTAGAAATAAACTGCTAAATTTAGAGATAAACTACGTTAGAATTAGAAGCAAACTATGTTAGAACTAGAGGGAAAATGTTAGAATTAGAGGTTATGTTAGAATTAAGGGCTATGTTAGAATTAGAAGCAAACTATGTTAGAACTAGAGGGAAAATGTTAGAATTAGAGGTTATGTTAGAATTAAGGGCTATGTTAGAATTAGAAGCAAACTATGTTATAGTTAAAAGCTAAATATGTTAGAATTAGAGAGCCAACTATGTTAGAACTAGAGGGAAAATTATATTAGAATTAGAGGGCAAACTGTGTTAGAATTAAAGGGCAAACTATGTTAGAATTAAAGGGCAAACTATGTTAGAATTAGAAGGCAAACTATGTTAGAATTAGAGGGCAAACTGTGTTAGAATTAAAGGGCAAACTATGTTAGAATTAGATGGCAAACTATGTTAGAATTAGAAGGCAAACTATGTTAGAATTGGAGAGCCAACTGTGTTAGAATTAGAAGGCAAATTATGTTAGAATTAGAGGGAAAACTATGTTAGAATTAGAGGGCAAACTATGTTAGAATTGGAGAGCCAACTGTGTTAGAATTAGAGGGCAAACTATGTTAGAATTAGAGGGCAAGCTATGTTAGAATTAGAGGGCAAACTGTGTTAGAATTAGAGGGCAAACTATGTTAGAATTAGAGGGCAAACTGTGTTAGAATTAAAGGGCAAACTATGTTAGAATTAAAGGGCTATGTTAGAATTAGAGGGCAAACTATGTCAATTCAGCGAGGTCAAATATACGCCTCATTATCAATGTTACACAATACTAACAGGTTGACAAGACATATGTGCAAGATACGCAGGTGTTACACATGTGTCTCATTCATGAAAGGTGTCACCCTGAACACAGGTGCTATATGTTATGTGTATCTCTAATTTTTATGTATGTAAAATATTAGATGTGAAAAATGCGTTTGTGTGGAGAGTTGTAGACACAAGTCTTGTTTGGTCTTAATGATGTGTTGCTGGATCATTTAATTTGTATAATTCTGCATGTGTGTGTGTGTGTGTGTGTGTGTGTGTACTCACCTATTTACTCACCTATTTGTGTGTGTGTGTGTGTGTGTGTGTGTGTGTGTGTGTGTGTGTACTCACCTATTTACTCACCTATTTGTGTTTGTGTGTGTGTGTGTGTTTCGCCTCGTTGTGGCGTCAGTGGTCGATTTCCATCTCCTGATTCCCCCCCCCCAACGCTTTTAAGAACATAAGCAAGAAGCACTGCAGCAGGCCTGCTGATCCATGCTAGGCAAGTCCAAGTCATCTACTGGCCTAGGCGAGTCAGGTGCAAGTCACACCCACTCATATATTTGTCTAACCTGTTTTAAAACTACACAATATTTTAGCTTCAATGACGGTACTCGGGATCCTATCATACCTGTTCTTAAAACTGTGCATGACCTCGTTCCACTTCCCAGTACTCATTCAGAGTGAAACAAAATCATTTCTTTGTTTTATTTAACACTCATTCGCATTCAGACATACATCCATATAAATAAATGCTTAAAAAATATCATCAAATATAAAAAAAAAAGCTCTTATAATTATGTGGATCAACTGCAAAAAAAAAAAGAGTTTAATTCTAAAAAGATCAATTAAATTCTTAGTGTGTATACTCTGATACACACCAGAGATGCTTATTTTCACCGGGGAAAATAAGCATCTCTGGGTGTGTATATACGCTGATAATTACATATTAATACATCCAGTAGCCAAGCAATATTCTCCGCTGAACACTACGCAGCGTTATGAATCTGCCAGCATCAACGCCACGGCAGCGATACGGTAATGAGCGTGGGTGTTCACCGCAAACACAAACCTCAAACGTCCCGCGCAGACAGACTAACCGGGTCACACCGGCGCTCGAAGTGGCTCTTCGTAAGACCGTGTGCCGCATCTCACACCACGAGAACATCACCTCCGACGACTCTCCCGGACTGCAACTATGATGCACCGGTATTTCTGGATAGTTTGCCGCCGGCCAGCGTGTTTCGTGAGTGTTAGTGAGCTGGGAGTCACGAATGTTGGTTAACTGTGGTTAGCTGAGGTTAGCCGAGGTTAGCTGAAGTTAGACTGGATGTAGAGGCGTAACACTTGCTGCCCATTCTTTGCCTTTCACTCAGTAATTCTTCTTTATGGTTAAAAATATTAACAAAATAAGTTTCAATAGACAGTATATTACATTATTATTATTATAATCAAATAGAAGCGCTAAACCACAGGGGTTATACAGCCAGTATATTACAGAACTGTATACATACACACACACACCCACTACACGCACACACACCACACACACACACACACACACACACACACACCACACACGCACACACCACACACCACACACCACACACGCACACACATATACACAAACATACACACACTCACATACATACACACACACACACACACACACACACACACACACACACACACACACACACACAAAGAGTGACCAGGAAGTATGTGATAAACTTAACACAAGATTTAGAGAAGTATTCACAATAGAAACAGGAATGCTTCCAGCAAACCGTGGAGGTAGGGTGCACCAGCAGGTACTGGACACAATACACATAACCAAGGAAGAGGTGAAGAAACTGCTAGGTGAACTAGATACCTCAAAGGCGGTGGGCCCAGATAATATATTTCCATGGATACTGAGAGAGGGAGCAGAGGAACTGTGTGTTCCGCTAGCAGCAATCTTCAGTAAATCTATCGAAACTGGGTAATTGCCTGAGGCGTGGAAGACAGCAAATTTAGTTCCAATTTTTATGAAAGGAGACAGACAGGCAGCGTTAAATTACAGACCAGTGTCACTGACTTGTATAGTATGTAAAGTCATGGAAAAGTTTATCAAGAGAAGAGTGGTGGAACACATTGAAAAGATTGGGCTCATACATGACAATCAGTACGGCTTCAGAGATGGGAAATCCTGTGTCACAAATGTACTTGAGTTCTACGATAATATTGCGGCCCCAGAATTGGGCCCCAATGTATATATCTATAATGTATATTGTATAATGTATATTTTCCATTTTCTATAATTTTATATTGCTGATATTCTTGATAATAGCTAAATCGTTAATATCGTGCTTTATATTATTATTGTTTATTAGGTAGGATGTAATATTATAAATTATGACACTAGGCTTGTTGCTGGGAGGGATTCACGTGATTCCACCTGAGGTGGGTGGCTGCTGCTCCTTCCTCGAGAGCACTACGCAGCTGGACATCATTGAGACAACACCTCTCTCCAGTCCCTGCTTGTTTTCTCGCCATTTAGAATCTGTGTGGTAGAGTATGTGTTCGGTGGTGAGACGAAACATACTTCTCAGGACTCTGTGTAACTCTGTTCACAGAGGATAGACTAGACAGTGATTTTCGACGTTTTTCTGGGTTGTGTGTCACATTGACACTCTTTGATAACTCAGGTCTCTAGCTACAGCTCCTGACCTATTCGATAAGGCATCTGTGCACCGTCACAGTTTGGGATTGTTTATGCTGAACTTAGCTTCAGTAGAAAGGGAGTTTTGTGACTGTTTTGGAGGATCTATTGATGGTCCCCAGTTAGGGTCGATTTTCTATCTCCTGTTTCCTGACGCTGTGTTGCCGTTGCCTGTTATATTGCTGTTCCTGCGAATTGGTCATTTTACTGGTCAATCAAGCTGTTCTGATTGTCAGTTTGTTAGAGAAGCTAGCTTATGAGAAGTTCAGTCGGACACTGGTTGAGTCGAGTCTTAATTACCTGGAGCTCACTCATACACACATATCCTTATTTGCATATATCTGTATTATTGTACTTACTGACATTGTACATGATGGTACTTCAGAGTCATTTGGATATATGTGCCCTAAGCACAGTCATTGTATATGAGAGCAGTGTAGGAGCTAACCTCCTAATTAACCTCCTAATTGATATTTTAATTAATATCTTTATATTTTATTTACTTTGCTACCCTAGATCTTCCCACTTTGATAATAAACCTTTTAAATATATTTCGTTGGTTAGTACCTATCAGTTGCAATCCTCTTAAGATATATAATATGTTGGATAACTGGACCAGGATACTGACTTTGTTGCAAAAGCCCAGTAACAGGCTGGATGCTAGAAGGGCTATCCTTTCTAGTGTTCACTGGAGATGTCTATTATTAATAGATATCGTGTCATTTTGTAACAGATAAGGTAATAGAAGTAAGACAGGAGAGAGAGGGATGGGTAGTTTGTATCTTTTTGGACTGCAAGAAGGCTTTTGACACAGCACCACACAAGAGACTGGTGCAAAAATTAGAGGAGCAGGCAGGAATACTGCAATGGATCAGGGAATACCTGACAGGAAGGAAACAACGAGTGTTGGTACGTGATGAAGTGTCAGAGTGGGCGAATGTGTCGAGTGGGGTTCCACAAGGGTCAGTCCTAGGTCCGGTGCTGTTTCTTGTATACGTGAATGACATGATGGAAGGAATAGATTCAGAAGTGTCACTGTTCGCTGATGATGTGAAACTGATGAGGAGAATACAAGCGGACGAGGATCAGTTAAGATTACAAGGGGATCTGGACAGACTACAAGTCTGGTCCAACAAATGGCTCCTGGAGTTTAACCCCAGCAAGTGTAAGGTCATGAAGATTGGGGAAGGATACAGAAGATCGCAGACGGAATACAGGTTAGGGAATCAAAGGCTGCAAACGTCACTTAAGGAAAAGGATCTTGGGGTAAGCATTATAACGAACATGTCTCCTGAGGCACACATCAATCAAATACGTACCTGCTGCAGCATATGGTCGCTTGGCAAACCTGAGATTAGCATTTAGACATCTGAGTAAGGAGTCATTCACGACATTGTACACCGTGTACGTCAGGCCTATACTGGAGTATGCAGCACCAGTATGGAACCCTCACTTAGTCAAGCACGTCACGAAATTGGAGAAAGTGCAAAAATTTGCAACAAGATTAGTCCCGGAACTGAGGGGTATGTCTTATGAGGAGAGGTTAAGGGAACTCAACCTGATGACACTAGAGGATAGGAGGGACAGGGGGGACATGATAACAACGTATAAAATACTGAGAGGAATTGACAAGGTGGACAGGGCTCGAATGTTTCAGAGATGGGATACAGGAACAAGGGGCCACAATTGGAAGCTGAAAACCCAGATGAGTCATAGGGATGTTAGGAAGTATTTATTTAGCCTTAGAGTTGTTAGGAAGTGGAATAATCTGGAGAGTGAAGTAGTGGAAGCAAGTTCCATACATAGCTTTAAGATCATGGTAATGAATATGATATTGTGTATATGGACTTCAGTAAGGCTTTCGATAGAGTTCCACATCAGAGACTATTGATGAAACTTAAGGCACACGGAATAGGAGGAGAATTTTTTTCCTGGGTAGAGGCATGGTTGACAAATAGGCGGCAGAGAGTTTGCATAAATAAGGAGAAATCAGAATGGGAGCACGTCTCAAGCGGTGTCCCACAAGGGTCAGTTTTGGGCCCGCTGTTGTTTACAATTTACATAAACGACATATATGAAGGAATAAATAGCAACATAAGCAAATTTGCTGATGACACCAAAATAGGCCGTCCAATTAATTATAATGAGGACATTAGAGCACTCCAGGAGGATTTGAATAGACTGATGCAGTGGTCGGAGAAGTGGCAGATGCAGTTTAATGTAGACAAATGCAAAGTTCTAAATGTTGGACAGGACAATAACCATGCCACATATAAACTGAATAATGGAGATCTTAATTCTTGTGATTGCGAGAAGGATTTAGGAGTACTGGTTAGCAGTAATCTGAAACCAAGACAACAGTGCATAAGTGTTCGCAATAAAGCTAACAGAATCCTTGGCTTCATATCAAGAAGTATAAACAATAGAAGTCCTCAGGTTGTTCTTCAACTCTATATATCTTTGGTTAGGCCTCATTTAGA
The DNA here is from genome assembly GCA_009830355.1 of Cherax destructor. Taxonomy (NCBI): domain Eukaryota; kingdom Metazoa; phylum Arthropoda; class Malacostraca; order Decapoda; family Parastacidae; genus Cherax; species Cherax destructor. The sequence continues at coordinate 93,500 of WNWK01002867.1, read as the reverse complement.
TTATGCTGCACAGTTCTGGTCACCGTATTACAGAATGCATATAAATTAACTGGAAAACGTACAGAGGAGGATGACAAAGTTGATCCCATGTATCAGAAATGTTCCCTATGAGGATAGACTGAGGGCCCTGAATCTGCACTCTCTAGAAAGGTGTAGAATTAGGGGGGATATGATTGAGGTGTATAAATGGAAAACAGGAATAAATAAAAGGATGTAAATAGCGTGCTGAAAATATCCAGCCAAGACAGGATTCGCAGCAATGGTTTCAAGTTGGAAAAGTTCAGATTCAGGAAGGATATAGGAAAGCACTGGTTTGGTAATAGAGTTGTGGATGAGTGGAACAAACTCCCGAGTACCGTCATAGAAACTGGGACGTTGTGTAGTTTTAAAAATAGGTTAGATAAATACACGAGTGGGTGTGGGTGGGTGTGAGTTGGACCTGACTAGCTTGTGCTACTAGGTCAGATGCCGTACTAATTTCTTATGTGGAAGTGACCTGACTACCTGGAGTTTACCTGGAGAGGGTTAGCTCCAGGTGGTCAGGTGTAAGCTGGGGAGTGATGGACCTGCCTGGCATGGGTCAGTAGGCCTGCTGCAGTGTTCCTTTTTCTTATGTTCTTAAGAGGAATGATAAAGCTCATGGAGCAGGGAGAGAGTGACTTAGTATCGACCAGTGAAGAGGCGGGGCCAGGAGCTATGAATCGACCCCTGGAGCCACATATAGGTGAGTACACACACACACACAATTACTCACCTAGGTGAGTAATGTTTCCTTGTGAATATTTAACAAAAACTGAATGTCCGTATTCAGAAAAAAACGTTGTTTAAACGTTATACACCAGCGATCGACATTTTTAGTGCGCTTGTATAGAGGAGGTCGATAGATATCAGCATACATTATCATTTTCAATGAGCAATCTGAAGGTCCTGCTGACCGGGCTACTGCATAAATCACCTCTCAAAGAGACGGTGTCACGGTCTCCGACCATTGAATTAACGACCGTAGGTCAATTATCGCGCGATAAACTGTAAGCTATCGCAGCCAAGCCACGTGATCTGCCCGGCTGGGTAACACTGCTGGGTTTGGGTTGAAAAAGACACGTGTCAGCAAAATACTACGGCATGATAGTAAGCGTTTCGGTCCCGGGAAACGTTGCTAGTATGTTCTAGTGTTTGTTTATGTGTCTTGTTAAACCAATATGTCGGTATCTATTACTGAGGTTGATACTGCTGGGTTTCCCACAGTTAGGAGACAGGTGGTCATCCCAAGCTGAGATTGCTGCAACATGATGCAGGCCATGCTGAGGCCGCTGCAACATGATGCAGCCCATGCTGAGGCCGCTGCAACATGATGCATCCCAAGCTGAGGCCGCTGCAACATGATGCATCCCAAGCTGAGATCGCTGCAACATGATGCATCCCAAGCTGAGGCCGCTGCAACATGATGCAGCCCAAGCTGAGGCCGCTGCAACATGATGCACCCCAAGCTGAGGCCGCTGCAACATGATGCATCCCAAGCTGAGGCCGCTGCAACATGATGCATCCCAAGCTGAGGCCGCTGCAACATGATGCATCCCAAGCTGAGGCCGCTGCAACATGATGCAGCCCAAGCTGAGGCCGCTGCAACATGATGCATCCCAAGCTGAGGCCGCTGCAACATGATGCAGCCCAAGCTGAGGCCGCTGCAACATGATGCAGCCCAAGCTGAGGCCGCTGCAACATGATGCATCCCAAGCTGAGGCCGCTGCAACATGATGCAGCCCAAGCTGAGGCCGCTGCAACATGATGCAGCCCAAGCTGAGGCCGCTGCAACATGATGCAGCCCAAGCTGAGGCCGCTGCAACATGATGCAGCCCAAGCTGAGGCCGCTGCAACATGATGCATCCCAAGCTGAGGCCGCTGCAACATGATGCAGCCCAAGCTGAGGCCGCTGCAACATGATGCATCCAAGCTGAGGCCGCTGCAACATGATGCAGCCCAAGCTGAGGCCGCTGCAACATGATGCATCCCAAGCTGAGGCCGCTGCAACATGATGCAGCCCAAGCTGAGGCCGCTGCAACATGATGCATCCCAAGCTGAGGCCGCTGCAACATGATGCAGCCCAAGCTGAGGCCGCTGCAACATGATGCAGCCCAAGCTGAGGCCGCTGCAACATGATGCAGCCCAAGCTGAGGCCGCTGCAACATGATGCAGCCCAAGCTGAGGCCGCTGCAACATGATGCAGCCCAAGCTGAGGCCGCTGCAACATGATGCAGCCCAAGCTGAGGCCGCTGCAACATGATGCAGCCCAAGCTGAGGCCGATGCAACATGATGCATCCCAAGCTGAGGCCGCTGCAACATGATGCAGCCCATGCTGAGGCCGCTGCAACATGATGCAGCCCATGCTGAGGCCGCTGCAACATGATGCAGCCCATGCTGAGGCCGCTGCAACATGATGCAGCCCATGCTGAGGCCGCTGCAACATGATGCAGCCCATGCTGAGGCCGCTGCAACATTATGCAGCCCATGCTGAGGCCGCTGCAACATGATGCAGCCCATGCTGAGGTTGCTGCAACAAGATGGAGGCCATGCTGAAGTTGCTGCAACATGATGCAGGCCATGCTGAGGTTGCTGCAACAAGATGGAAGGCATGTTAAGGTTGCTGCAACAAGATGGCCATGCTGAGGTTGCTGCAACATGATGGCCATGCTGAGGTTGCTGCAACATGATGGAAGGCATGCTGAGGTTGCTGCAACATGGAAGGCATGCTGAGGTTGCTGCAACATGATGGCCATGCTGAGGTTGCTGCAACATGATGGCCATGCTGAGGTTGCTGCAACATGATGGAAGGCATGCTGAGGTTGCTGCAACATGATGGCCATGCTGAGGTTGCTGCAACATGATGACCATGCTGAGGTTTCTGCAACATGATGGAAGGCATGCTGAGGTTGCTGCAACATGATGGCCATGCTGAGGTTGCTGCAACATGATGGAAGGCATGCTGAGGTTGCTGCAACATGATGGCCATGCAGATGTTGCTGCAACATAATGCATGCCATGCTGAGGCTGCTTCAACATGATGGAGGCCATGCTGATGTTACTGCAACATGATGGAAGGCATGCTGAGGCTGCTACAACATGGAGGCCATGCTGAGGTTACTGCAACATGATGTAGGCCATGCTGAGGCTGCTTCAACATGATGCAGGCCATGCTGAGGCTGCTGCAACATGATGCAAGCCATGCTGAGGCTGCTGCAACATGATGCAGACCATGATGCAGGCCACGTTGATGTTGCTGCAACATGATGGAGGCCATGTTGATGTTGCTGCAACATGATGGAGCCCATGTTGATGCTGCAACATGATGGAGGCCATGTTGATGTTGCTGCAACATGATGGAGGCCATGTTGAGGCTGCTGCAACATGATGCAGACCATGATGCAGACCATGATGCAGGCCACGTTGATGTTGCTGCAACATGATGGAGGCCATGTTGATGTTGCTGCAACATGATGGAGGCCATGTTGAGGTTGCTTCAACATGATGGAGGCCATGTTGAGGTTGCTTCAACATGATGGAGGCCATGTTGAGGTTGCTTCAACATGATGGAGGCCATGTTGATGTTGCTGCAACATGATGGAGGCCATGTTGAGGTTGCTGCAACATGATGGAGGCCATGTTGAGGTTGCTTCAACATTATGGAGGCCATGCTGAGGCTGCTGCAACATGATGGAGGCCATGTTGAGATCGCTGCAACATGACGAGAGTGATAGGCATACAGAAAAATTAGAGTAGTAATAAAGAAGAGAGAAAGTAAAGAGGCAGATAATAAAGAAATGGAAACAATGATGGTGGCATCATAGACAATACTTTTCGGAATATTTCTGACTTTTGTCTTATAAAAACTTTGTTTATAACAGCCATAATGTGTTAATTATTCTGAGTTTTGTGTGTGTGTTTGTGTACTCACCTAGTTGCGGTTGCAGGGTCGAGTCATAGCTCCTGGCCCCGCCTCTTCGCTGGCCGCTACTGGGTAACTCTCCCTGCGCCATGAGCTTTATCATACCTCTTCTTAAAGCCATGAATGGATCCTGCCTCCACTACATCGCTTCCTAAACTATTCCACTTCCTGACCACTCTGTGACTGAAGAAATACTTCCTAACATCCCTGTGATTCATCTGATTCTTCAACTTCCAACTGTGACCCCTTGTTGCTGTGTCCCATCTCTGGAACATTCTGTCTCTGTCCACCTTGTCAATTCCTCTCAGTATTTTATATGTCGTTATCATGTCCCTCCCTATCTCTCCTGTCCTCCAGTGTCGTCAGGTCGATTTCCCTTAACCTCTCCTCGTATGACATACCCCTTAGCTCCGGGACTAGTCTTGTTGCAAACCTTTGCACTTTCTCTAGTTTCTTTACGTGCTTGGCTAGGTGTGGGTTCCAAACTGGTGCTGCATACTCCAATATGGGCCTAACGTACTGTGTACAGGGTCCTGAACGATTCCTTATTAAGATGTCTGAATGCTGTTCTTAGGTTAGCTAGGCGCCCATATGCTGCAGCAGTTATTTGGTTGATGTGCGCCTCAGATGTGCCTGGTGTTATACTCACCCCAAGATCTTTTTCCTTGAGTGAGGTGTGTAGTCTCTGGCCCCCTAGACTGTACTCTGTCTGTGGTCTTCTTTGCCCTTCCCCAATCTTCATGACTTTGCACTTGGTGGGGTTGAACTCCAGGAGCCAATTGCTGGACCAGGCTTGCAGCCTGTCCAGATCCCTTTGTAGTTCTGCCTTGTCCTCATCCAATTGAATTCTTCTCATCAACTTCACATCATCTGCAAACAGGGACACTTCGGAGTCTATTCCTTCCGTCATGTCGTTCACAAATACCAGAAACAGCACTGGTCCTAGGACTGACCCCTGTGGAACCCCACTCGTCACAGGCGCCCACTCTGACACATCGCCACGTACCATGACTCGCTGCTGTCTTATTGACAGGTATTCCCTGATCCAATGGAGTGCCTTCTCTGTTATCCCTGCCTGGTCCTCCAGCTTTTGCACTAATCTCTTGTGTGGAACCGTGTCAAACGTGTGTGTGTGTGTGTTCACACGGGTATACACCAGTTTTCATGTATACTCACTAACACAGTGTGTATAAGGTGTTTAAGTTTCGCTTCTACTTTAGGGATTAAAGGATCCTTAAGGTTAATGTGCACTGACTTGCTGCCTTAATGACCCTCGTACAATCGATAGGTTTCAAACTACATTCTGGAACACAGGAACTATAAATTTTCCGAATAGGAACTTTATATAAATCTCTTATACATCTATTCACACCTGCGTTTCCATCCTGGTGCTTAAGGTAAGTGCGAACCTTTAAGAATTCTGACTGTAAATATGTGGGACGGATGAGGTCCCCGCCCACACATAACTGTCAGAAAGCATCGCTCGAGACGTAAATGATGCGATGCCACCCAAAGGGATTAAGTCCCCTTTCACGAAACACTTAACCGAAAGCTTGAACTCCCTTCCCGAGGCATCCTTGCTGCTAACACGGAGAGTTGGATCCTCTATTTTAAAGAGCCTTATACTTGCATCTATTGTCCTCAGCTGGGACTCCTCAGCCGCCCACCACTCACTCAACACACGTTAAACACAGACAGCCTTTTTTTTCATCTTCCTCGTTTATTGCACGAATAGGAAGATAAACAACAGACTTTATGGGTATTTTACGGAAATCTAATTTCGTCTGTTGGAGATTAGCAGTTATAAAATGAGAAATAACTGAAAGATAATTTTGTTGATTTTTTTTTTGGCCCGGTTTAAAACGTAAAAAAAATAGCTGTTTACATTCCTAAATTAAAAAAAAAATGCGAGAAACATTCAATTTAAATGTATTTTAGCCACGTGATGAGGAGAAACAATAACCGTAGGATAAGAATATTTGTCAAACTACACAGGACATATACACCAAGGGATGTATATTTCCCAGTGTTTATACGTGGGAATTTATTTTAATGTCTGTTTTAGGTTTTAAACTTTTGTTGACTGGTGGTGAACAGGTGACATGCGGCTTTAATGACCCTCGTAGAGTCGACAGGCTTTATACCCCATTAATCAACCACTGGTGGATCAAACAAGGTGGTTAAACACACACACACACACATATACATACACACACACACACACACACACACACACACGGGGCCAGGAGCTATGACTCGACCAATGCAACCACAACTAGGCGAGTACACACACACAAGACGGAGAGGTGGGTACACCATCAAGTGTTGGACACAACACTTATCTAAGCGAGCTAGATACCTCAAAGGCGATGGGGCCGGAACACATCTCTCCATGGGTCATGAGAGAGGGAGCAGAGGCGCTATGTGTACCACTAACAACAATATTCAACACATCTATCGAAACAGCGCGACTACCTGAAGTATATAAGACAGCAAATGTAGTCCCAGTTTTTAAAAAAGGAGACAGACATGAAGCATTAAACTACAGACCAGTGTCACTGACATGTATAGTATGCAAGGTTATAGAGAAGATTATCAGGAGAAGACTGGTGGAGCACCTAGAAAGGAATGAGCTTATCAACGACAGCCGGCACGGTTTCAGGAACGGAAAAATCCTGCGTCACAAACCTACTGAAGTTCTATGACAGGGTGATGGCAGTAAGACAAGAGAGAGAGGGGTGGGTAGATTGCATTTTCTTTTGACTGTAAGAAGGCGTTTGACACAGTTCCACACAAGAGATTAGTGCAAAAGCTGGAGGATCAGGCAGGGATGACAGGGAAGGCACTACAATGGATCAGGGAATACCTGTCAGGAAGACAACGAGTCATGTTACGTGGCGAGGTGTCAGAGTGGGCGCCTGTAACGAGCGGGGTGCAACAGGGATCAGTCCTAGGACCGGTGCTGTTTCTGGTATTTGTGAACGACGTGAAGGAAGAAATAGACTCAGAAGTGTCCCTGTTTGCAGATGATGTGAAGTTGATGAGAGGAATTCAATCGGAGGACGACTAGGCAGAACTACAAAGGGATCTGGACAGGCTGCATGCCTGGTTCAACAACTGGCTCCTGGAGTTCAACCCCACCAAGTGAAAAATCATGAAGATAGGGTAAGAGCAAAGAAGACTACAGACGGAGTACAGTCTAGGGGGCCAGAGACTACAAACCTAACTCAAAGAAAAGGATCTTGGGGTGAGTATAACACCAGGCACATCTCCTGAGGCGCACATCAACCAAATAACTGCTGCAGCATACTGGCGCCTAGCAAACCTAAGAACAGCATTCCGAAATCTTAATAAGGAATCGTTCAGGACCCTGTACACTGTGTACGTTAGGCTCATATTGGAGTATGCAGCGCCAGTTTGGAACCCACACCTAGCCAAGCATGTAAGGAAACTAGAGAAAGTGCAAAGGTTTGCAAGGCTAGTCTAGGAGCTAAGGGGTATGTCCTACGAGGAGAGGTTAAGGAAAATCGACGTGACGACACTGGAAGAAAAGGAGAGATATGGAAGATATGATAACGACATATAAAATACTGAGAGGAATCGACAAGGTTGACAGAGACAGAATGTTCCAGAGATGGGGCACAGCAACAAGGGGTCACAGTTGGAAGTTGAAGACTCAGATGAATCACAGGGATGTTAGGAAGTATTTCTTCAGTCACAGAGTGGTCAGGAAGTGGAATAGTCCGGGAAGTGATGTAGTGGAGGCAGGATCCATACATAGCTTTAAGAAGAGGTATGATAAAGCTCATGGAGCGGGAAGAGTGACCAAGTGACCCTGCAACCACAACTAGGTGAGTACACACACACACTCCTAATGTCTGGCCTCTCTCTAGCCCCTATCTTCTGATTATCAATAATTTCGCTTCCTGCATTTGTGATTTTCATCGTTTAGTCTATATTTTTTCTATCACACGTTTTCTGTTTTCCTGTTTGTTTTCATCCCTCAATCATGGTACTTATATATATGTATATATATATATATATATATGTCGTGCCGATTAGGTAAAACTGATCAATTAGCAAGAACTCATCTAAAATTAAGTCCTTTCTAAAATTTTCTCTTATACGTTTAAAGATATATTTTTTTCATTTATGTTAATGTAAGAATTTATAATTTTGTACCAAGAGAAACTTTGAAAACCTACCTAACCTTATTACAACAAGCGCAATTTAATTTAGCCTAACCCAACTAAATATATTTTAGATACGTTAACATTAATTTAATAATAAACAAACACAATGAAATATATTTTTTTCGTTATGTTCAGAATGATTTTGGCGAAATTATTGCATACACAAAATTTCACTTGTCTTATATGGCAAGGTGAGCGTTGCTTTTTAAGCCAAAATCGCACGTTTTACCTAATCGGCACGACTATATATATATATATATATATATATATATATATATATATATATATATATATATATATATATATATATATATTCAACAACCCGGCCATATCCCACCGAGGCAGGGTGACCTAAAAGAAAACGAAACGTTTTATTTTTAAATTTATTAATTTGTACAGGAAAAGGGGTTACTAGCCCCTTGCTCCCGGCATTTTAGTCACCTCTTGCGACACGCATGGCTTACGGAGGAAGAATTCTGTTCCACTTCCCTTGGAGATTACAGGAAACAAAGAGGAATAAGAACTATTAAGAAAATAGAAGAAAACCCAGATGAGTATATATATATATATATATATATATATATATATATATATATATATATATATATATATATATATATATATATATATATATATATATATATATGCATCTACACGCATGTGTAGTGTGACCTAAGTGTATGTAGAAGTAACAAGACGTACCTGAAATCTTCCATGTTTATGAGACAGAAAAAAGACACCAGTAATCCTACCATCATGTAAAACAATTATTGGCTTCCGTTTGACACTAACTTGGCAGGACGGTAGTACCTCCCTGGACGGTTGCTGTCTACCAACCTACTATCACAGGACGGTAGTAACTCCCTGGGTGGTTGCTGTCTACCAACCTACTACCACAGGACGTACCTCCCTGGGTGGTTGCTGTCTACCAACCTACTACCCAGGTGATTAATATATATATAATCAATAACATCACTGCGACTAGCCAAGGACTTGAACCCATGTCGTTTTGGCTCACCTCATGGTGAGCGAAAATCACATGACGCTCTAACCCACAGGACCACCAAATCCTACAAGAATCAAACACCCAGCCGAGCTAGGTGTTTTACCTTGTTCCGAGGACATACGGTGGCGTGGGTGCCTCTGAGCTAATTTCATTCAACTTCCCGTTTGGTGTACTAGCCTCCACAAGCAGTATTTATATTATTGTAACCACGAACGAGTGGTATTTAATCAATAACAACACTGCGACTAACTCACCATGAGGAGGGTCAAAACGACATGGGTTCGAGTCTTTGGCTAATCGCAGTGTTGTTATTGATCAATACCACATATATATATATATATATATATATATATATATATATATATATATATATATATATATATATATATATATATATATATATATATATATATATATATTATATATATTTTTATTGTTATTATTGCTGAATTGAACTACAATGTATACAGTCTTAAATACAGTCACCTCTCTTATAAATTTCCTCTATTTATTGTATTTTTTGTAAATGCAGCTGCAAAAGTAAATGGAAAATTTAACAGCAGGTGTAGAGACCCTCACAATACTTGCTATTCAATTTTCTGTGTACTAAAAAGAACACAGAGTCACAATACCGTAACTGGAACAATACACAAATAACCAACAAATTGGAAAACGAAACTTATGACGACGTTTCGGCCCGACCTGAACCATTGACTACTTTACGGGCCAAATCGGACCGAAACGTCGCCATGAGTTTCAGTCTCCTATGTACGGGTTGTGTGGTCAATGTGCTTTATCAAATCGCATTTACGACAAACTGCTTTATACAGACTGTTTTTATTCTCACTATTAAGTTCTGGTTTCTTTAATTCCAGTGGTACCTTACATTTCTCCTTTTCTTACTTATATTGCATCTATACACTTTTTTCCATAGTAAAATTATCAACACTAGAAGAAGAGAAATCTTCCGGCCTTCTCCCCACCTCTTCACCTGAGCTATCTTCTAGCTTTCTTTTCTCTCACTCTTTCTCAATTGTTACCTGACAATGACGGTAACATCCATTTCTTTTTCTCTCTCCAAATTGTGCGTTTGTTGTGATTTTCTCGTCCCTTTTATATTTGGTTCCGGCAGCGCTGTCACTTCAACAAAAACATTGGTTAGCTATCTGCTGCTTTTGTATTCTGGCTAATTTCTGTAGGTTTTCATAACGACAACACTTCCCTTGTAAAGGAATCTGACTTCTCTAATGTTCTACTGCTGAGTCGATCTTGTTCTGTTTCTCTAAATTCTGTGACAGATGGACGTCTTTGTAGCCTGTTTCTTTGTCATTTTTATGCTTCTGTCTCCCTGCTGTGTATTCCAGCCTGTCCTCTAGGCTTGTGTCCGTCGATTTCCTATCTCTTCTGTTTATCTCTCAGATTATCGCCCTTTACATATGCAAATAATAAGATAAACATGTTTACACCAAGCAGCTGGAAATAACCTTCCTCACACCCAACAGTCACGAAATCGTAATAACACGATTGTAAACAAACCCCGGAGCGGGTGAGGTTTGAACCCCACCCGTCCCGTGGTTTTCCAGTCACACATTATTACTCCAGCACGAGAACAAATAAGGCCGGTAACTCAATAAGCGAACTCAATAACTGAGATAAAGAAATTAATAAAGATGGTCTCTCGGTCTTAACATTCATGTTGGAGGTGAACAGAGTGTTAGGCAACAGGTTTAAGTGTTTCTATTCGTGCGCAGAGAGGCAAGGAATAATTATACGAGGGAGAGAGAGGAGAGGGGTGTTATCGGTCCAAAACACTAGCGCGAGGTGGAGCCTCTGCTTGGCTGGTCCAGGGTGAGGCAAGGGGGGGTGTTGAAAGGGCTGACATGATGTGTGGGCGCCTGGAGGAGGCTAATGTGCCGTAATTGCTAAGATCTGCTGAAGGTGGGCTGGCCGCTCCCGCCTCAAGAAAGGACTGCTCGCTCTGTTAGGGTCGTCACGAAGGAGTCCTTCAGGGGCAGGATGAAAACCTGGTGCCTTCTTGGTTCTGCTGGCTATGTTAGAGCAGTCACGAAGGAGTCCCTCAAGCGTAGGGTGAGAACCTTCTTACTTAGTTCTGCTGGCTCTGTTATGGCACAGAAGAAGAGGTTCTCCTAGAGGAAAAGGTGAGCGAGTGGTTATTTTCTGGTTCTGCTGGAGTAAGCAGGGATTAAAGCAGACAGAAAGGGGGAAAGATAACCCCAAAGAGCAGATGTCGGAACTTTTCGAGCGAGCAGACACTGGGAACTCTTCAAGTGGTAGCCTGAGTATCACTTCAAGGTAGCAGACACAGAGCGGACGCTGACTATATTAGCATACGCCCTGACATACCTTTCCAATGGTCGTTCTGGGGAAAGTCACGGGAAAGGGGAGAGGGAGGAGCGGGTGAAGGGGACGAACAAAGGGAGACAAAGGGTGAGGGTGGTAATTAAGTAATAAGTTCTGTAAAAATCATTACCAAGAGACAATGGTGGTTGTGACCCCACACTAAACTCTGTGTTAGAGACAACTCTACGAGTCTACCTTAGCCCTTTTATTATTACTGCTACTACTACTACTACTACTACTACTGCTGCTACTACTACTACTATTACTGCTGCTTCTACTACTATTACTGCTGCTGCTACTACTACTACTACTATTTCTACTACGACTACTACTACTACTACTACTAATAATAAAAGAGTCTGTCTCTCAACTGAAGGAACATTGGTTCGACTGCGGGTCGAAACCAGGTATTTGAGTGTCACGACAGTTACGAGGATAACACTACCACAGGTAGGCTTGAGGTAAGATAGGCCTGATCACGAGAATAAGTCTAGCACAGGTAAGGCCTGAAGATACTCCTGGTCAGTAAATCAAATTGCATTATCAAAGTGGATTTTACCCTGTGGCTTCCTCAAAGGGAACTTCATGGGGGATGAGGTGGTGTGGTCCCATTACAAGTCAAAGAGGGGTCTTATTATCTAATTAGGGAGGAGTCTTATTAATAAGGCATAATCATTTTAACCACAACTTTATTATTAGCTTTTTTTGGCAATGCGTCTTAAATGTTATTAAAACTGTTTATAAAGAAATTAATTTTCCTACACACACACAGACAGAACTACAGAAGGATCTGGACAGGCTGCAGGCCTGGTCCAGCAACTGGCTCCTGGAGTTCAACCCCACCAAGTGCAAAGTCATGAAGATTGGGGAGGGGCAAAGAAGACCGCAGACGGAGTACAGTCTAGGGGGCCAGAGACTACAAACCTCACTCAGGGAAAAGGATCTTGGGGTGAGTATAACCCCGGGCACATGTCCTGAGGCACACATCACCCAAATAACTGCTGCAGCATACGGGCGCCTGGCAAACCTAAGAACAGCATTCCGACATCTCAATAATGAATCGTTCAGGACCATGTACACTGTGTACGTTAGGCCTATATTTGAGTATGCAGCACCAGTTTTGAATCCACACCTAGCCAAGCACGTAAGGAAGCTAGAGAAAGTGCAAAGGTTTGCAACAAGACTAGTCCAGGAGCTAAGGGGCATGTCCTACGAGGAGAGGTTAAGGGAAATCGACCTGACGACACTGGAGGACAGGAGAGACAGGGGGACATGATAACGATATATAAAATACTGAGAGGAATCGACAAGGTGGACAGAGACAGAATGTTCCAGAGATGGGACACAGCAACAAGGGGTCACAGTTGGAAGTTGAAGACTCAGATGAATCACAGGGATGTTAGGAAGTATTTCTTCAGTCACAGAGTTGTCAGGAAGTGGAATAATCTGGAAAGTGATGTAGTGGGGGGCAGGATCCATACATAGCTTTAAGAAGAGGTATGATAAAGCTCATGGAGCAGGAGAAGTGACCTAGTAGCGGCCAGTGAAGAGACGGGGCCAGGAGCTATGAATCAACCCCTGTAACTACAACTAGGTGAGTACACACACATGCGTATATATATATATATATATATATATATATATATATATATATATATATATATATGGTCTCGTGTGTCACACATCAGAAGGGAAGTATGCAAGACATGAGGAGGTCAATGACATCATAAAGAGAAGCCTCGCCACAGCCCGTTGCCCAGCTCAACGGGAACCCCAATTGCAGAGGTCTGATGGAAGTCAAAAGCGTCCTGATGGAGCCACTATGCTACCCTGGAAGGATGGTAAGCAGATTGCTTGGGACTACACCTGTGCTGCCACAATGGCAGACACCTACTTGCCATACTCCGTAGCCGTAGGGGGTGGAGCTGCCAGCCACAGGGAGACCCAGAAGACTCGCCTATATGAAGGCCTTCCCCCTTGCTATAACTTCATCCCAATAGGGTCGGAGACCCTTGGAGCATGGGGCAAGTGTGCTCTAAAGTTTCTCAAAGAGCTGGGTGAAAAACTCATCATAGAAACCAAGGACCACAGGGCGACCAGCTTCCTCTTTCAGAGACTCAGTGTTGCGATCCAGAGGGAAAATGCCTGCAGCATTCTGGGCACGCGGCCACTGCCGGGAGCTGGACGAAGTACGTATTTGACATGTAGCTCTGAGTTGTCATCTATGTTGTTTTACTCCCTATTGTATTCTTGTCAATGTATTTTGTATATATATATATATATATATTCGGAAAAAATAGTTGCTCTGACATAAATGACATACTAGAACAGGAATTGATGATCATTATGACCTTACTAATGACTGTAACAATTATCTATTAATTATGCGTTACAATGAATCCCGGTAACAATGACATATTAACATGTTTAAATAACACGTATTAGTGATTAAAATAGCATCGACAAGCGCACAATAGCAGCGCTGGTCAAGTTCTGTTGATTACGTTGAGTCAGGTTAAATTAGGTTAGATAAATTAGGAGGGGGGAATCTTAGGTTGAGGAAGGGGGTAGAGGGAAGGGGAAAGGGGAAGAATCTGAGGTTGGGGTAGGGGAAGGGAAGTGGGGGCTGTAACAGGACTCCGTAGTCCCTCTGCCTGGGCTGAAGCGATGTAGAGTTCTGATACACTCACCACTGTCTGTATCATGTATCCTTGCCACAGATGCAGGATACTTTCCCGTGTCCCTGGCTCAGACTGACCCAGACTCGTAGACTCAACACCGTCTATTAAGGCTGAGGGAGTGATCGCTATCTCCTGTTTCTACTTTGACCATCTTCTAGCATGGCTGAGGGACTAACTGATGAAGTCATTAGTGGGCGAAACATCTTCGTAATAAAGATATCCAGGTGTGGCACATGTATTATACACATCTTCCTCCCACAGACTGCATAATGTATCGTCATAGCTGACTGTATCATGTGTTCGGTTAAAGTACACAGACTTCTAAGTACGCAGACTTCTAAGTACACAGACTTCTAAGTACACAGATATCTAAGTACACAGATATCTAAGTACACATACATATAAGTACACAGACATCTAAGTACACAGACATCTAAGTACACAGACATCTAAGTACACAGATATCTAAGTACACAGACATCTAAGTACACAGACATCTAAGTACACAGACATCTAAGTACACAGACATCTAAGTACACAGATATCTAAGTACACAGACATCTAATTACACAGACATCTAAGTACACAGACGTCTAAGTACACATATATCTAAGTACACAGACATCTAAGTACATAGATTTAAGTGCACTGGACTTATTTAACTGTTTGCCTACGTATTTAAGGTCCGTCTACAAACACTAAAGACTTGTTCATGTATAACCGAGGCTTGTTTGCTCATGCGTGGAGAGTGTTTACGTGCGACTGAGGTGAACTTACGTGGTGCTCAGCTATGACTGTAAACAGACATGAGCACTAACGGTAAATTTACAAGGCTTAGTATTTACAAGGCTGACACTTGTTGACAAATGCTCAAGGTGTGTTTACATATTATATGCCCGAGGAATTGATCAATATTCCGAGCGAGTCCAATGAGAAGATAATTCCGAGTCCTGGGGTAAAGTCCCTTCACCAGAATCATGAAGGATGCAGTTTCGTGGTACGATGAACCCGCAGTGGTTCGGTCCCGTGGTGTGTTGAACCAGGAGTGGTTCGGTCCAGTGGTGAGTTGAACCCCGCAGTGGTTCAGGCGCACCTTAAACCAGTCGCAACACAAGTCCCAACTCCGCACAGACACTGACCAATCGGGTAAACACACACACACACACACACACACACACACACACACACACACACAAACTCTCTCTCTCTCTCTGTCTATCTATGTATCTAGCTCTATCTATCTATCTCTATCTCTCTTTATGGAGGTTCAGAACTGCCCTGAATGCCTAAGTTATACACCTTTAAAAAAATCATTATCATAAGTCAGACGAATGAATTGTACGTGATACAAAATACCACAATACCTTCTTCTGTTCCCCATACTGCCCGCGATCGTCGGATATTTTCCGAACGAACTTTAAAATAAGAATAAAGCTTTAAGATCACTTTAAACACTAAAAGGTATTTTTCCGAAGAGTGATTACCACGGCTGAGTGGCCACTGTCAGCGCCAGGCAAGAGTCAGCCTTGTGGGCCGTTGTGGGTGGTTACTGTCTTGCTCCCAGCTGCTGATTTGCATGAGAAAAACTAGGTCTGACAAAAGCTCTCTGATTAGCTTGCAAGTCCAGGTGACCAAGAGCTCCGCGCAGCATCGCTCGATCCTCTTTTGTTTTCCTCAAACTCCGCTCCCTAGGGTGAGTTGTGGCGTTTATAGATCCCATCAACATCAACATCAACAGTCCCACTGATGCGCCTCACGCACGGCGGACTCAAAATAAAAGCTACCCCGGCTATTAATTAACCAACTTAGAGCGAAACAAAGATAATAGACGCGATATTAGCCACCGAAACGGGACGAAACGAGGCTCAGAGGAAAAAGGAGGAGGAGGAGGAGGAGAGATGGTCCGCTGGCTCCTCCTTTTTCTCCAACCGCACGCAACAAGGCTATAAACGACCTCAACCCCTTATTTTCTAATTAATACCACCAAAGCCAGCGATGTTTCCATTGTGGCCCTACTTGGGCCAGGGATTGTCATGGATATGTATGTACTTTGCGGGTCTGGTAAGTGAGTTGAGCTGGCCACGCTGTGCCCAGAGCACAGTGGAGGGTGGGGGTTGGGAGATGCGGTAGGGGGGTAATTGGTGAGGGTGTTGGGGAGGTAGTGGGGAGTGGTGAGGCTGCATGAGAGGTAGTGGGGGTGTGGGGGAGAGAGGTGGTGATTGAGTGGGGATGGTTGGTTGTTAGTGGAGGGAGTTGTGGGGGAGGGGGCGGTTGTTGGTAGATGGGAGTGGGATTCATCACTCTTGAGAAGGGAGTGTCTTGATGATAGTGAGGGATTCTTGATTTAGATCAAGAGCTCTTTAGATAAAGCACTCCCTCTCCCCTTCCCTTGGATCAAACATGATTTCCTCCCATTCCCCCCAGGCGTTGTATGACCCCCTACAACTGTATTCCCACCACTATAACACCTATTTATTTAGATCTCTCTCTCTCTCTCTCTTTTACACAGGGTTTAACAAGGTTAGGTTACGGATTTCTAGCTTTATTTACAAGCTAAGAGCTGTTACCTACATCATCTCTCTCTCTCTCTCTCTCTCTCTCTCTCTCTCTCTCTCTCTCTCTCTCTCTCCATAACAATTCCTCATTGTCCTTCTTGCTTCCCTCCTTCCTCTTCTTCCTCTTCATCGCACCAGTCTTTTATTCCAGTTTTTTTTTCCAGGTTCTCAGTTCCTAGTTAGCTTCTCAGTACTTACTTCCTCCTATTCTGTACCTACTTCCTCCTATTCTGTACCTACTTCCTCCTATTCTGTACCTACGTCCTCCTATTCTGTACCTACTTCCTCCTATTCTGTACCTACTTCTTCCTATTCAGTACCCACTTCCTCCTATTCATTACCTACTTCTTCCTATTCAGCACCTACTTCCTCCTATTCATTACCTACTTCCTCCTATTCATTACCTACTTTCTCCATATTCTCGACTTTACATTTTATCGCTTTATTGAAGCAACAGACAATATTACATCTATAGAAAATATGTGTGTGGTTAGAATCTAACTCCATCCAAAGAAGATGACGTTAAAAATTCTACGACTCAGAACAAGATCAGAGCAAAGAGTTTCGTGAGTGAGAATTGGAGATCATTTCTACATGATGGAATCCTCTGTGTAAGAGCCTACGAAAGACTCTCGTTGTGTAAGAGCCTAGGAAAGACTCTCGTTGTGTAAGAGCCTAGGAAAGACTCTCGTTGTGTAAGAGCCTAGGAAAGACTCTCGTTGTGTAAGAGCCTAGGAAAGACTCTCGTTGTGTAAGAGCCTAGAAAAGACTCTCGTTGTGTAAGAGCCTAGAAAAGACTCTCGTTGTGTAAGAGCCTAGGAAAGACTCTCGTTGTGTAAGAGCCTAGGAAATACTCGTTGTGTAAGAGCCTAGAAAAGACTCTCGTTGTGTAAGAGCCTAGAAAAGACTCGTTGTGTAAGAGCCTAGGAAAGACTCTCGTTGTGTAAGAGCCTAGGAAAGACTCGTTGTGTAAGAGCCTAGAAAAGACTCTCGTTGTGTAAGAGCCTAGAAAAGACTCGTTGTGTAAGAGCCTAGGAAAGACTCTCGTTGTGTAAGAGCCTAGGAAAGACTCGTTGTGTAAGAGCCTAGAAAAGACTCGTTGTGTAAGAGCCTAGGAAAGACTCGTTGTGTAAGAGCCTAGAAAAGACTCGTTGTGTAAGAGCCTAGGAAAGACTCTCGTTCTGTAAGAGCCTAGGAAAGACTCGTTGTGTAAGAGCCTAGGAAAGACTCTCGTTGTGTAAGAGCCTAGAAAAGACTCGTTGTGTAAGAGCCTAGAAAAGACTCTCGTTGTGTAAGAGCCTAGGAAAGACTCTCGTTGTGTAAGAGCTAGGAAAACTCTCGTTGTGTAAGAGCCGAGGAAAGACTCTCGTTGTGTAAGAGCCGAGTAAAGACTCTCGTTGTGTAAGGGCCGAGGAAAGACTTTCGTTGTGTAAGAGCCGAGGAAAGACTCTCGTTGTTTAAGAGCCGAGGAAAGACTCTCGTTGTGTAAGAGCTGAGGAAAGACTCTCGTTGTGTAAGAGCCGAGGAAAGACTTTCGTTGTGTAAGAGCCGAGGAAAGACTCTCGTTGTTTAAGAGCCGAGGAAAGACTCTCGTTGTGTAAGAGCCGAGGAAAGACTCTCGTTGTGTAAGAGCCGAGGAAAGACTTTCGTTGTGTAAGAGCCGAGGAAAGACTCTCGTTGTTTAAGAGCCGAGGAAAGACTCTCGTTGTGTAAGAGCCGAGGAAAAACTCTCGTTGTGTAAGAGAGAGAATCTTTCAAAAAAAAATAAAAACAATCTTTAAAACAAGAGTAACGGGATCCTCCTTACCAGAGTGATGCGGGGCCAGGAGTTATGACTCGACCCCTGCAACTATGTATAGGTAAGTACACACTACACACACACACACATGAAGCCTCATTCTCACCTCCATACAGTCGAGGCTGCCAGTGAAGGATTACACGCACTCCCCTGGATTGAAGTTTTTTTTAATAAAGTGTGAGAGGGAGGAGGGTGTAGGGAGTGGGCTGAATGTGAGAAGGTGGAGAGGGAGTGGGTGGAATGTGAGAGGAGAGGAAGTGTGAGAGGGAAGAGGGATGGAGGGGGTGATGAGAGGGGAATGGGCGTAATTTAGAGATCACCATTGTGACAGAGCACGCGCACTCTTGGTTTCCTTCTCTGTGCTGGAAGTAATACTGACCGCCTCTCACCATCAACGGGGCCACACACTCTGTACTCACCTATTTGTGGTTGCAGAGGCCTCGTGCCTCTTCGTTGGTCTCTACTAGGTCCACTCCCTCCCTGCTCTAAGAGTCTTGTCGTACCTCTCCTTAAAGCTGTGTATGGGTCCTGCCTCCACTACATCGTTCTCCAGACTGCTCAACTTCCTGACAACTCTACAAGAAATACTTCCTAATATCCCTGTGACTCATCTGAGTTTCCAGCTTCCAGTTGTGGCCACACGAGCGTGTGTGTGTCAGATCCACAGAGTTCCTCACCGGGTGAAACAGCGCAACAATACTGGAACGGAACATTCACTAGAACCGACTCTTGTATCTCTAAGAATCTCTCTGTATACGAGTCTGGAACCCGACATCATTCTAATATAAAAATCAACCTGGAAAAAGTCTTCAAAAAGGTTAGCCAAGTTGGAAATGAACAGTTGAAAGCCAGAACCGAGTCTCTGTTTATGTATACAAAAAGCAAAATGAACGAAATCGTAATAACAAAATATAAAATAGAATGAAAAGCCACTGAGCGGGTAGGACTCGAACCCATGACAGGCAGAGTCCTAAAAATTCGCTGTCCTGCGAGTTTCAGGACTCCCCTGCAGTGGTTTCGACCCCCCCCCCCATCCGTTCTGTGATCCGAGTCGCCACAGGAATTTTTGCATCTGTTTCAAGAACAAATATAAGAGAAATTTTAAAAAAATAAACCTTATAAACCCAGCCTCAAATATCAACTTGCCTTGTGACTTTAATTTATATTCCTTGAAATGGAAGACTTAAGCAAATGCTATGAGACACATCACATGAACACTCCAGCAAAGGTGAACTACAAAGACAGTGTGACGACTCTTAATTAAGCCATCAAAAAAAACCTCAGACTGGAATATGAAGCAGCAGTACGCTGTCACACACACACACACACACACACACACACACACACACACACACAAGTGGACTTATGTGTGTGTTTAAAACAAGAAAAAAAGGTCCAAATAAGTGCTAAGAAATGAGAGTTGCGAAGACTAACAAGAATGAATATTTCCACTTTGACTGTAGTAGTACCTGCTACAAATACTTTAATGGGATCTAAGAGGAGGTAGTAGGTGCTACAACCATTTTGTTAGGATCTAAGTTGAGGCAGTAAGTGCTGCAACTACTAGGTAGTTGCAGCACAACTACTGGGATGGGATCTGAGAGGAGGTATTAGCTGCTACAACCACTGGTATGGGATCTGAGAGAGGTATTAGCTGCTACAACCACTGGTATGGGATCTGAGAGAGGTATTAGTTGCTACAACCACTGGTATGGGATCTAGAGGAGGTATTAGCTGCTACTACCACTGGGATGGGATCTAGAGGAGGTATTAGTTGCTACAACCACTGGTATGGGATCTGAGAGGAGGTATTAGCTGCTACTACCACTGGGATGGGATCTGAGAGGAGGTATTAGCTGCTACAACCACTGGTATGGGATCTGAGAGGAGGTATTAGTTGCTACAACCACTGGTATGGGATCTGAGAGGAGGTATTAGTTGCTACAACCACTGGGATGGGATCTGAGAGGAGGTATTAGTTGCTACAACCACTGGTATGGGATCTGAGAGGAGGTATTAGTTGCTACAACCACTGGGATGGGATCTGAGAGGAGGTATTAGCTGCTACAACCACTGGGATGGAATCTGAGAGGAGGTATTAGTTGCTACAACCACTGGGATGGGATCTGAGAGGAGGTATTAGTTGCTACAACCACTGGGATGGGATCTGAGAGGAGGTATTAGTTGCTACAACCACTGGGATGGGATCTGAGAGGAGGTATTAGTTGCTACAACCACTGGGATGGGATCTGAGAGGAGGTATTAGTTGCTACAACCACTGGGATGGGATCTGAGAGGAGGTATTAGTTGCTACAACCACTGGGATGGGATCTGAGAGGAGGTATTAGTTGCTACAACCACTGGGATGGAATCTGAGAGGAGGTATTAGTTGCTACAACCACTGGGATGGGATCTGAGAGGAGGTATTAGTTGCTACAACCACTGGGATGGAATCTGAGAGGAGGTATTAGTTGCTACAACCACTGGGATGGGATCTGAGAGGAGGTATTAGTTGCTACAACCACTGGGATGGATCTGAGAGGAGGTATTAGTTGCTACAACCACTGGGATGGGATCTGAGAGGAGGTATTAGTTGCTACAACCACTGGGATGGGATCTGAGAGAGGTATTAGTTGCTACAACCACTGGGATGGAATCTGAGAGGAGGTATTAGTTGCTACAACCACTGGGATGGGATCTGAGAGAAGGTATTAGTTGCTACAACCACTGGGATGGAATCTGAGAGGAGGTATTAGCTGCTACAACCACTGGGATGGGATCAAAGAGGAAGTATTAGCTGCTACAACCACTGGGATGGGATCTGAGAGGAGGTATTAGCTGCTACAACCACTGGGATGGGATCTGAGAGGAGGTATTAGCTGCTACAACCACTGGGATGGGATCTGAGAGGAGGTATTAGCTGCTACAACCACTGGGATGGGATCTGAGAGGAGGTATTAGCTGCTACAACCACTGGGATGGTATCTGAGAGGAGGTATTAGCTGCTACAACCACTGGGATGGGATCTGAGAGGAGGTATTAGCTGCTACAACCACTGGGATGGGATCTGAGAGGAGGTATTAGTTGCTACAACCACTGGGATGGGATCTGAGAGGAGGTATTAGTTGCTACAACCACTGGGATGGGATCTGAGAGGAGGTATTAGTTGCTACAACCACTGGGATGGGATCTGAGAGGAGGTATTAGTTGCTACAACCACTGGATGGATCTGAGAGGGTATTAGTTCAAACCCATGGGATCGAGAGTATTAGCTGCTACAACCACTGGGATGGGATCAAAGAGGAAGTATTAGCTGCTATAACCACTGGGATGGGATCAAAGAGGAAGTATTAGTTGCTACATCCACTGGGATGGGATCAAAGAGGAGGTATTAGCTGCTACTACCACTGGTATGGGATCTGAGAGGAGGTATTAGCTGCTACAACCACTGGGATGGGATCTGAGAGGAGGTATTAGCAGCTACTACCACTGGGATGGGATCTGAGAGGAGGTATTAGCTGCTACTACCACTGGTATGGGATCTGAGAGGAGGTATTAGCAGCTACTACCACTGGTATGGGATCTGAGAGGAGGTATTAGCAGCTACTATCACTGGGATGGGATCTGAGAGGAGGTATTAGCAGCTACTATCACTGGGATGGGATCTGAGAGGAGGTATTAGCAGCTACTACCACTGGGATGGGATCTGAGAGGAGGTATTAGCTGCTACTACCACTGGTATGGGATCTGAGAGGAGGTATTAGCAGCTACTACCACTGGTATGGGATCTGAGAGGAGGTATTAGCAGCTACTATCACTGGGATGGGATCTGAGAGGAGGTATTAGCAGCTACTATCACTGGGATGGGATCTGAGAGGAGGTAGAGGGTGCTACGCCAACTGTGGTGGGATCCAGCAAAACGTATTAAGCTTCCATAACCACTGAAAGTTCTAAACAATTCATGGCACCTCAACAGAGAAGACGGGAAACAAATTGCAGAACGCACCTAAAACACACACATACCCGCGCCAACACACACACACACACACACACACACACACACACACACACACATTAATATATCTAACATTATAAAAGAGGCAACATATTAAGATGCTGAAGCTTTTCTTTCGTACTTTTTAAGAAGTGTTGAGCCTCTCACTGGACGTCATCAACGAAGAAAAACTTCAAGATTTCGCGTAAAAAAAATGTCACTTTCAAAACAAAATCGGACTTGAACTCCATCGAGGAACCTCCTTAGGTGTTTGATGGATCGAGAGACTCCTACGACGTCCTACGGCGTCCAGCGATGTCCTGCGGAGTCCTGAGAAGTCCTGCGGTGTCCTAGGGCGTCCTGGGGAGCTGGAGGGGCGTCCCGCAAGGTGTCAGCTGGGTGCCGTGTAATCAAATCAGGAGTACACAGAAAATAAGGCAAAGACTCGTGTACTAAGTGAGTTTTCGTGTTAGAATCTTGGGTGAAGGATCACTGCCGTTCATCTCTCGGGTGTTTTTGAAACGTTCTCCGCTGGTTGTAATGATGAAGAATGTTGTGAGGGAGGACAGGCGAAGGGCAGGGAGGGTAGAGAACGTGTGTGTGTGTAGAGATGTTCCTTGACGTTGGCTGATGTTGCTTTATATATATTGTTTTTAATGTTAAGCTTTCTTATATTATTGCTGTGTTTCAGAATGTTTAGTGATGCCTCTTATACTGTGTTCCGGAATGTAGACACACAGTCGCCCTCCTCTTTCCTCTCACTCCCTCACATCAGTCTACCACCTCCCTCATTCACCTCTCACACACATTCACACCTAGTCATGTACTCACACTTCCCTTACCCCTCACACACAGACTCGGACAACAATGTCAACACTACCTCTACCACCACCAACAACAGCAACAATGATTCTCCGCCAATACAACCACTAGCAACACCACCATCCCCTCCATACAACTACCACCAGTACCACCACCACCACCACCGACCTTCCCTACAGAGAGGCTGATCTATGAGGAGCCTCTTACTCACTGCAAACATATGGTCTTTCCACGGTGTTAAAATAATCTTCATGTCCATATCAGGTGACAAGGCTAACGTGTGAATGTAGCGCTCTCCTCTAGAGTGTGTAGATGTGGCTCTCTGAGTTAGTATATGTAGGTAATACCAGCCCTCTCTGTCTGTATGTCTGTCTGTCTGTCTGTCTGTCTCTCTCTCTCTCTCTCTCTCTCTCTCTCTCTCTCTCTCTCTCAGGACATACAGACCCTGCAAGACCACTGGGCACATAGAACACCCCTAACTCGGCACATACAAGACCACTGGCGCACACAAGACCATAAATAAAGGCACTCTCAGGGGGGAGGGGAAAAGGACACCCCAACCAAAGGCGCAATCAAGAAGAGGGAGTGTCGTGACCGCCAGCACCTTTGAACATGTTTTAATTCTGAGGTTACTCTAGCCGTGTTCTGAGGTGATTGTAGTGTTCTGAGGTGAGTCTAGTGTGCTGAGGTGAGTCTAGTGTTTTGAGGTGAGTCTAGTGTGCTGAGGTGAGTCTAGTGTGCTGAGGTGAGTCTAGTGTGCTGAGGTGAGTCTAGTGTGCTGAGGTGAGTCTAGTGTGCTGAGGTGAGTCTAGTGTGCTGAGGTGAGTCTAGTGTGCTGAGGTGAGTCTATGTGCTGAGTGAGTCTAGTGTGCTGAGGTGAGTCTAGTGTGCTGAGGTGAGTCTAGTGTGCTGAGGTGAGTCTAGTGTGCTGAGGTGAGTCTAGTGTCCTGAGGTGAGTCTAGTTGTGTGTTCGGTGTGGCCCAACACCTCTTGTCCTCCTTCTACTACTAGTACTACTACTAATAATAATAACAATAATAGTAGTAGTAGGTTGGTAGACAGCAGCCACCCAGGGAGGTACTACCGTCCTGCCAAGTGAATGTGAAACAGAAACCTGTAATTGTTTTACATGATGGTAGGATTGCTGGTGTCTTTTTTCTGTCTCATAAACATGCAAGATTTCAGGTACATCTTGCTACTTCTACTTACACTTAGGTCACACTACACATTCATGTACAAGCATATATATACACACCCCTCTGGGTTTTCTTCTATTTTCTTAGTAGTTCTTGTTCTTGTTTATTTCCTCTTATCGCCATGGGAAAGTGGAACAGAATTCTTCCTCCGAAAGCCATGCGTGTCGTAAGAAGCGACTAACATGCCGGGAGCAATGGGCTAGTAACCCCTTCTCCTGTATACATTACTAAAGTTAAAAAGAGAAACTTTCGGTTTTCTGTTTGGGCCATCCTGCCTCGGTGGGATACGGCCGGGTTGTTGAAAGAAGACGATATATATATATATATATATATATATATATATATATATATATATATATATATATATATATATATATATATATATATATATATATTCTCACCCGTTCCACCGAGGCAGGGTGGCCCAAAGGAAAACGAAAGTTTCTTTTACAGTTAGTAATATATTCAGGAGAAGGGGTTACTAGCCCTTGCTCCCGGCATTTTAGTCACCTCTTACGACACGCATGGCTACGGAGGAAGAATTCTGTTCCCTTCCCCATGGAGATAAGAGGAAATAAGACCAAGAACTAGTAAGAAAATAGAAGAAAACCAGAGGGGTGTGTATATATATGCTTGTACATGAATGTGTAGTGTGACCTAAGTGTAAGTAGAAGTAGCAAGACTACCTGAAATCTTGCATGTTTATGAGACAGAAAAAGACACCAGCAATCCTACCATCATGTAAAACAATTACAGGCTTTCGTTTTACACTCACTTGGCAGGACGGTAGTACCTCCCTGGGCTGCTGTCTACCAACTACTACCTAATAATATATATATATATATATATATATATATATATATATATATATATATATATATATATATATATATATATACAGATTGAGAAGCACAAGGAAGGGTGAGATTGTTTGCAGTGTAGATACTCCCGATCACACAACACCACCTCGACCATATCACCATTTCTTATTTTGACGTTTATTCAAATTTAGTGCGTACAATGTGTCCGGTCAGCGGTGGGGAGGAGGGAGGAGGAAGGGAATTCTGGAGGACAGTCAAAAGCAAGTGAGAAATTGAGAGACATTTCTGGTGATTCTCCTTTCAATGAGAGTCATTTTTGTGTCCATTGTGATGTGGATCAATACTGACCATTCGAGTTTATTTATGTATGTGTGTATTGAGGGTTGGCGGCGAGGGCGGCGAGGCTATAACAGTGGTGGTTACACGACCACTTTGGTCGTTCCTTGGTCGTGCCTTCTGCGAACTCCCTTTCACGACTCTTCCCCTCCGGTGACAGTTTTGTTACGTAACGTGACGTAAATGCCAGAAAATTGCTGAAACTGGAGTCGTACGCTTGCGTCTCCCATTGACGCATTGCACTGACGCATTGACGCCATTTGAACTGCTGTATTAATTGTAATTCACGCAGACACAAACACACACACAAACACATACACACACACACACAAACACACACACAAACACACATACACACACACAAACACACACTCACACAAACACACATACACATACACACACACACAAACACACACACACTCAAAATACTGCGGGGAATTGACAAGGTAGATAGTGACAGGATGTTCCAGAGAGGGAACACAGAAACAAGGGGACACAACTGGAAGCTGAAGACTCAGATGAGTCAAAGGGATGTTAGGAAACATTTCTTCAGCCACAGAGTAGTCAGGAAGTGGAATGGACTAGAGAAAGATATAGTGGAGGCAGGAACCATACATAGTTTTAAGACAAGGTATGATAAAGCTCATGGAGCAGGGAGAGCAGAGACCCAGTAGCAGACAGCGAAGAGGCGGGGCCAGGAGCTGAGTCTTGACCCCTGCAACCACAATTAGGTGAGTACAATTAGGTGAGTACTCACACAAACACACACAAACATGCACACACACACACAAACATACACACACATACACAAAAACACACACACACAAAAACACACACACAAAAACACACAGACACACAGACACACACATACACACACATACACACATACACACACACAAACACACACAAACACACACAAACATACACACACAAAGAAACACACACACACACACACACGTGTATAGTATGCAAAGTCATGGAGAAGATTATCAGGAGGAGAGTGATGGAGCACCTGGAACAGAACAAGATTATAAACGACAACCAGCACGGATTCAGGGAAGGCAAATCCTTGTGTCACAAACCTTCTGGAGTTCTATGACAAAGTAACAGAAGTAAGACACGAGAGAGATGGGTGAGTTGATTGCATTTTCTTGGACTGCAGGAAGGCCTTCGACACAGTTCCTCACAAGAGATTAGTGCAGAAGTTAGAGGATCAGGCGTGTATAACAGGAAGGGCACAGCAATTGATACCTGACAGGGAGGCAACAACGGATCATGGTACGTGACGAAGTATCACAGTGGGCGCCTGTGACGAGCGGGGTCCCACAGGGGTCAGTCCTAGGACCAGTGCTATTCTTGGTATATGTGAATGACATGACGGAAGGGATAGACTCAGAAGTGTCCCTGTTCGAAGATGATGTGAAGTTAATGAGGAGAATTAAATCAGATGAGGATCAGGCAGGTCTGCAAAGAGACCTGGACATACTGGACACCTGGTCCAGCAACTGGCTTCTCGAATTTAACCCCGCTAAATGCAAAGTCATGAAGATTGGGGAAGGGCAAAGAAGACCACATACAGAGTACAGTGGACCCTCGGTTAACGAATACCCCGGAAATCGTGCAATTATGTAAGTATAATTTTGTAAGTTCTTGTGGAAGTGTATTTTTGGGGGTCTGAAATAGACTAACCTACGTGAAATTTTTCCTTAAGGGAGTAAATTCGTTCGGTAATGGCACTTGAGCAGACTTCAGGAGTGAAGTTTTTACGAAACTCGGGGGTCCACTGTATAGGCTAGGTGGAAAAAGACTGCAAACCTCGCTCAAGGAGAAAGATCTTGGGGTGAGTATAACACCGAGCACGTCTCCGGAAGCACACATCAACCAGATAACTGGTGCAGCATATGGGCGACTGGCAAACCTGAGAATAGCGTTCCGATACCTTACTAAGGAATCGTTCAAGACACTATACCGTGTACGTCAGGCCCATACTGGAGTATGCAGCACCAGTTTGGAACCCATACCTGGTCAAGCCAGTCAAGAAATTAGAGAAAGTGCAAAGGTTTGCGACAAGGTTAGTTCCAGAGCTAAAGGGAATGTCCTACGAAGAAAGGTTAAGGGAAATCGGCATGACAACACTGGAGGACAGGAGGGTTAGGGGAGACATGATAACGACATACAAAATACTGCGTGGAATAGACAAGGTGGAGAGAGACAGGATGTTCCAGAGTGGGGACACAGAAACAAGGGGTAACACTTGGAAGCTGAAGACTCAGATGAATCCAAGGGATGTTAGGAAGTATTTCTTCAGCCATAGAGTAGTCAGGAAGTGGAATAGTCTAGCAAGTGATGTAGTGGAGGCAGGAACCATACATAGCTTTAAGACGAGGTATGATAAAGCTCATGGAGCAGGGAGAGAGGGGACCCAGTAGCGATCAGTGAAGAGGCGGGGCCAGGAGCTGAGTCTCGATCCCTGCAACCACAATTAGGTGAGTACACACGTTTATTCCTGCCATTCTATAAATGGGAGAAGCGCCGAGGGTGGAATGAAAACGGGAAGTATAAGAGAAATGGAGTGAATAGGTAAGTAGAAAGCTCGATAAATGGGCAAATGGTAGAGAAGGAGAGTAAATAGGAAGAAACGATTGACAGAAAAGGGAAAAGATGGAGAGGTAGATACAGAAGCAATAAAAATGAAACAGTAGAAGAAAAGTAAACAGAATCAGTGGAAAAAAGAAGATAATAAAAAGATATTATTAAGGTGACCAGAGCAACACAACGAGACGTTGAAACAATAGTAGTCGTAGACGTATTAGAATTAGAAGCAGTAAAAGTCTACTTTTACTGCTTCTAATTCTGCAATAGTAGTTTAAAATTA
The DNA here is from genome assembly GCA_009830355.1 of Cherax destructor. Lineage (NCBI taxonomy): Eukaryota > Metazoa > Arthropoda > Malacostraca > Decapoda > Parastacidae > Cherax > Cherax destructor. Next base: position 64,921 of record WNWK01002867.1, on the reverse strand, counting down.
GAATTAGAAGCAGTAAAAGTTGAAGCGATTGTAGTTTAAAATTAGAATTAGAAGCAGTAAAAGTAGAAGCGATTGTAGTTTAAAATTAGAATTAGAAGCAGTAAAAGTAGAAGCGATAGTAGTTTAAAATTAGAATTAGAAGCAGTAAAAGTAGAAGCAATAGTAGTTTAAAATTAGAATTAGAAGCAGTAAAAGTAGAAGCAATAGTAGTTTAAAATTAGAATTAGAAGCAGTAAAAGTAGAAGCGATAGTAGTTTAAAATTAGAATTAGAGGCAGGTTAAGTAGAAGCAACAGTGAAGGTCACATTAGAATTAGAAACAATAAAGCGTCATAGTAGATTCATTAGAAATAAAAATCAGTAATGACTGAAACAACAATAGAAGAAACATTAGAATTAGAAGCACTAAAGGATGTAGTACTGGTAGCATTAGAATTAGACGCAGTAATTAATAGCTGAACCAAAGATATTAGAAGAATTAGAAATAGAAAAAAATAGAAGCAGTGTTAACACACATGAAAGTGTATTATTATTATTAAAATTATTTTTATTATTTTTACTATAATTAGTATTATTATCTTGATGATGTAGCGTTAAACCCGTAGGGATCACGCAGTACCTGATGAACTGGAAGTAATCAAGTTTGATCTGAGGAAAGGGAAAGTAGCAGCAATTACTGGGCGTCAAGAGTCCTTCACCGAGTACCCTCCCTAAAGGGAGCTTACCTTCACCAAGTACCCTCCCTAAAGGGAGCTTACCTTCACCAAGTACCCTCCCTGAAGGGAGCTTACCTTCACCGAGTACCCTCCCTAAAGGGAGCTTACCTTCACCAAGTACCCTCCCTAAAGGGAGCTTACCTTCACCAAGTACCCTCCCTAAAGGGAGCTTACCTTCACCAAGTACCCTCCCTAAAGGGAGCTTACCTTCACCAAGTACCCTCCCTAAAGGGAGCTTACCTTCACCAAGTACCCTCCCTAAAGGGAGCTTACCTTCACCGAGTACCCTCCCTAAAGGGAGCTTACCTTCACCGAGTACCCTCCCTGAAGGGAGCTTACCTTCACCAAGTACCCTCCCTAAAGGGAGCTTACCTTCACCAAGTACCCTCCCTAAAGGGAGCTTACCTTCACCGAGTACCCTCCCTGAAGGGAGCTTACCTTCACCAAGTACTCTCCCTGAAGGGAGCTTACCTTCACCAAGTACCCTCCCTGATGGGAGCTTACCTTCACCAAGTACCCTCCCTGAAGGGAGCTTGCCTTCACCAAGCACCCTCCCTGAAGGGAGCTTACCTTCACCAAGTACCCTCCCTGAAGGGAGCTTACCTTCACCAAGTACCCTCCCTGAAGGGAGTTTACCTTCACCAAGTATCCTCCCTGAAGGGAGCTTACCTTCACCAAGTACCCTCCCTGAAGGGAGCTTGCCTTCACCAAGCACCCTCCCTGAAGGGAGCTTACCTTCACCAAGTACCCTCCCTGAAGGGAGCTTACCTTCACCAAGTACCCTCCCTGAAGGGAGCTTGCCTTCACCAAGCACCCTCCCTGAAGGGAGCTTACCGTCACCAGGTTCCCTCCCTGATGGGAGCTTACCTTCACCAAGTACCCTCCCTGAACGGAGCTTGCCTTCAAGTACCCTCCCTGAAGGGAGCTTGCCTTCACCAAGTACCCTCCCTGAACGGAGCTTGCCTTCAAGTACTCTCCCTGAAGGGAGCTTGCCTTCACCAAGTACCCTCCCTGAAGGGAGCTTACCTTCACCAAGTACCCTCCCTGAAGGGAGCTTACCTTCACCAAGTACCCTCCCTGAAGGGAGCTTACCTTCACCAAGTACCCTCCCTGAAGGGAGCTTACCTTCACCAAGTACCCTCCCTGAAGGGAGCTTACCTTCACCAAGTATCCTCCCTGAAGGGAGCTTACCTTCACCAAGTACCCTCCCTGAAGGGAGCTTACCTTCACCAAGTACCCTCCCTGAAGGGAGTTTACCTTCACCATGTACCCTCCCTGAAGGGAGCTTACCTTCACCAAGTATCCTCCCTGAAGGGAGCTTACCATCACCAAGTACCCTCCGTGAAGGGAGCTTACCTTCACCAAGTACCCTCCCTGAAGGGAGCTCACCTTCACCAAGCACAAGAACCCTCCCTGATGGGAGCTTACCTTCACCAAGTATCCTCCCTGAAGGGAGCTTACCTTCACCAAGTACCCTCCCTGAAGGGAGCTTACCTTCACCAAGTACCCTCCCTGAAGGGAGCTCACATTCACCAAGCACAAGAACCCTCCCTGATGGGAGCTTACCTTCACCAAGTACCCTCCCTGAAGGGAGCTAACAGCGGAGACTCCTTGGAACGAGGAGAAAATTCTTGGAGATCGGCCTCTGTCATCACACCTCTGAACAACTCAGAAAAACACCATAAAACATCGTTTTTTCTTCCTCCAAGACGAAAGCCTCAACTCATCACACGTTTAAAATACTAAAAAAAAAAAAAAACTGAAACATTATTTTTCCTTGAGACGACACATCCTCAACTCATTAAACACCTTAAAAAAACATTGAAAAAAACGCCGTTTTTCCGTAAGTCGACATCAAGAATTCATTAAAACCTTAAAAAACACCACAAAACTCAGTTTTTCTGTCAGACAATATCATAAATTCATCACATTCCTTTGAAAATTAAAAAAAAAAACATTAAAACACCGTTTTTCTGCAAGACGAGAGAGTAAACTCACCAAGCATCTTAAACAAAAAAAAAACATACTGTAAAACACTATTTTTTGTAAGACGGCATCAAGAACTTATCACACCTTTAAAAAAAAAAAAAACCATTGTTTTTTTGCAGAACATCATGAACTCATCACACACTTTAAAAACAAACAAGAAAACACCGTTTTTTGGCAAGATTAAAGCTTGAACTCGTCATACAATTAAACAAATAAAAAAACACCATAAAAACACCGTTTTTCTGAAAGATGAAAGCACGAACTCGTCTCACAACTTTATATATATATATATATATATATATATATATATATATATATATATATATATATATATATATATATATATATATATATATATTATTTTTATTTTTTTTATTAACACATCGGCCGATTCCCACCAAGGCAGGGTGGCCCGAAAAAGAAAAACTTTCATCATCATTCACTCTATCACTGTCTTGCCAGAAGGGTGCTTTACACTACAGTTATAAAACTGCAACATTTACACCCTCCTTCAGAGTGCCGGCACTGTACTTCCCATCTCCAGAACTCAAGTCCGGCCTGCCGGTTTCCTGAATCCCTTCATAAATGTTACTTTGCTCACACTCCAACAGCACGTCAAGTATTAAAACCATATGCCTCCATTCACTCCTATCAAATACGCTCACACATGCTTGCTGGAAATCCAAGCCCTCGCACACAAACTTCCTTACCCCTCCCTCCAACCTTTCCTAGGCCGACCCCTACCCCGCCTTCCCTCCACTACAGATCCATACACTCTCGAAGTCACTCTGTCTCGTTCCATTCTCTCTACATGTCCAAACCACCTCAACAACCCCTCCTCAGCTCTCTGGACAATCGTTTTGGTAATCCCGCACCTCCTCCTAATTTCCAAACTCCGAATTCTCTGCATTATATTCACACCACACATTGACCTCAGACATGACATCTCCACTGCCTCCAGCCTTCTCCTCGTTGCAACATTCATCACCCATGCTTCACACCCATATAAGAGCGTTGGTATAACTATACTTTCATACATTCCCTCTTTACTTCCATGGACAAGGTTCTTTGTCTCCACAGACTCCGAAGTGCTCCACTCACCCTTTTCCCCTCATCAATTCTATGATTCACCTCATCCTTCATAGACCCATCCGCGACATGTCCACTCCCAAATATCTGAATACATTCACCTCCTCCATACTCTCTCCCTCCAATCTGATATCCAATCTTTCGTCACCTATTCTTTTTGTTATCCTCATCACCTTACTCTTTCCTATATTCACTTTCAATTTTCTTCTTTTACACACCCTACCAAATTCATCCACCAACCTCTGCAGCTTCTCTTCAGAATCTCCCAAGCACAGTGTCATCAGCAAAAGCAACTGTGACAACTCCCACTTTGTATTTGCTTCTTTATCTTTTAGCCCAACACCTCTTGCCAAGACCCTCGCATTCACTTCTCTTACAACCCCATCTATAAATATATTGAACAACCACGGTGACATCACACATCCTTGTCTAAGGCCCACTTTTACTGGGAAATAGTCCCCTTCCCTCCTACACACTCTAACCTGAGCCTCACTATCCTCATAAAAAATCTTCACTGCCTTCAGTAACCTTCCTCCTAATCCATACACCTGCAACATCTGCCACATTGCCCCCCTATCCACCCTATCATACGCCTTTTCCAAATCCATAAATGCCACAAAAACATCTTTACCCTTATCCAAATACTGTTCACCTATATGTTTCACTGTAAACACTTGGTCTACACACCCCCTACCTTTCCTAAAGCCCCTTGTTCATCTGCTATCCTGCTTTCTGTTTTACTCTTAATTCTTTCAATAATAACTCTACCATACACTTTACCAGGTACACTCAACAGACTTATTCCCCTATAATTTTTGCACTCTCTTTTGTCCCCTTTGCCTTTATACAAAGGAACAATACACGCTCTCTGCCAATCCCTAGGTACCTTACCCTCTTCCATACATTTATTAAATAATAGCACCAACCACTCCAAAATTATATCCCCACCTGCTTTTAACATTTCTATCTTTATCCCATCAATCCCAGCTGCCTTACCCCCTTTCATTCTACCCACTGCCTCACGAACTTCCCTACACCCACAACTGGCTCTTCCACACTCCTACAAGATGTTATTCCTCCTTGCCCTACACACGAAATCACAGCTTCCTGTCTTCATCAACATTTAACAAATCCTCAAAATATTCTCTCCATCTTCCCGATACCTCTAACTCTCCATTTAATAACTCTCCTCTCCTATTTTTAACTGTCAAATCCATTTGTTCTCTAGGCTTCCTCAACTTATTAATCTCATTCCAAAACTTTTTCTTATTTTCAACAAAATTTGCTGATAACATCTCACCCACTCTCTCATCTGCTCTCTTTTTACATTGCTTCACCACTCTTTTAACCTCTCTTTTCTCTCCATATACTCTTCCCTCCTTGCATCACTTCTACTTTGTAAAAACCTCTCATATGCTAACTTTTTCTCCCTTACTACTCTCTTTACATCATCATTCCACCAATCGCTCCTCTTCCCTCCCGCACCCACTCGCCTGTAACCACAAACTTCTGCTGAACACTCTAACACTACATTTTTAAATCTACCCCATACATTTTCGACCCCATTGCCTACACTCTCACTAGCCCATCTATCCTCCAATAGTTGTTTATATCTTACCCTAACTGCCTCCTCTTTTAGTTTATAAACCTTCACCTCTCTTTTACTTACTGATTCTATTTTCCTTGTATCCCATCTACCTTTACTCCCACTGTAGCTATAACTAAAAGTGATCTGATATATCTGTAGCCCCTCTATAAACATGTACATCCTGAAGTCTACTCAACAGTCTTTTATCTATCAATACATAGTCCAACAAACTACTGTCATTACGCCCTACATCATATATTGTATACTTATTTATCCTCTTTTTCTTAAAATATGTATTACCTATAACTAAACCCCTTTCTATACAAAGTTCAATCAAAGGGCTCCCATTATCATTTACACCTGGCACCCCAAACTTACCTACTACACCCTCTCTGCATGTTTCTCCCACTTTAGCATTTAGGTCCCCTACCACAATTACTCTCATTTGGTTCAAAAGTTCCTATACATTCGCTTAACATCTCCCAAAATTCTCTCTCCTCTACACTCCTCTCTTCTCCAGGTGCATACACGCTTATTATGACCCACTTTTCGCATCCGACCCTTATTTTAATCCACATAATCCTTGAATTTACACATTTATATTCCCTCTTTTCCTTCCATAACTGATCCTTCAACATTATTGCTACCCCTTCCTTAGCTCTAACTCTCTCAGATACTCCTGACTTAATCCATTTATTTCTCCCCACTGAAACTCGCCTACCCCCTTCAGCTTTGTTTCGCTTAGGGCCAGGACATCCAACTTCTTTTCATTCATAACATCGGCAATCATCTCTTTCTTATCATCCGCACTACATCCACGCACATTCAGACAACCCAATTTTATAAAGTTTTTCTTCTTCTCGTTTTTAGTAGATTTGTACAGGAGAAGGGGTTACTAGCCCATTGCTCCCGGCATCTTAGTCGCCTCATACGACACGCATGGCTTACGGAGGAAAGATTCTTTTCCACTTCCCCATGGACAATAGAGAAAATAAAAGGAACAAGAGCTATTAAGAAAAGAAGAAAAACCTAGATGTGTGTATGTATATATATGCATGTGTATGCCAGTGTAGTGTGACCTAAAGTGTAAGTAGAAGTAGCTAGATATACCTGTTATCCAGCGTGTTTATGAGACAGAAAAAAGACACCAGCAATCCTACCATCATGTAAAACAGTTTCAGGTTTCTGTTTCACAGTCACCTGGCAGGACGGTAGTACCTCCCTGGGTGGTTGCTGTCTACCAACCTACTACCTATAAACCTATATATATATAGGTATATTTTATTACATAATATGGTACAAAAGATTTGAGGGATACATTGTTGATATAAAGATGGCATATACAGTACACGAGGTGAGAGATACATGTCTAGTACATATTGTTACATGTTTGTCACTGATTATAATGCGAAAATCTCATCCAGCTCTTCCGAGCTGGGGCGCGTGCCCAGAATACAGCATGCATTACCCCTCTGAACAGCAGCGCTGAGTCGCTGGAACAGAAAACTAGCTGCCCTGGGATCCCTAGTTACCCTGTTGAGTCTTTTGCCCAGCTCCTTGAGGAACTTAGATGCACTCTTTCCCCATGAGCCAAGGGTCTCTGAGCCTATGAGAACAAACATATAATGATGGGCAAGTTCTCCATATTTTCTCGACTTCTGGGACTCCCTGAAGGTGGCAGCAGCCCCTCCTTCCTCCCTGGTGTACGGGAGATAGGTATCAGCATATATATATATATATATATATATATATATATATATATATATATATATATATATATATATATATATATATATATAAACACCAAAAAAATGCAGCAAGTGTGGAGTGCTCGTAGCTTCTCCGGGACGGAACTGCTCGCCGTCACAAACACAGGAAACAAACAAAATAAGGAAAACAAACACGTGGAAGTGTCGCACCAAATTGAAAACAAACAGGAGGGGATTGTGGTGTCCAGTGGTGGGTCTCACTCAATGTGGTGTAAACCTCAGCCTTATGGAAGGACGGCACACCCAGCCCTTTGTTGTGGCCAGGCCTTAGCTGCAGTGCCAGGGGAAGAAGAGGTGTGAGGGGAGTGCCAGGGGAGTGCCAGGGAAGGAAGGGGTGTGAGGGTAGTGCCAGGGGAGTGCCTGGGGAGGAAGGGGTGTGAGAGGAGTGCCTGGGGAAGAAGGGGTGTGAAGGTAGTGCCACGGGTGGAAGGGATGTGAGAAGAGTGCCAGGGGACTGCCTAGGGAGGAAGGGATGTGAAAGGAGTGCCAGGGGAGTGCCTGGGAAATAAGAGGTGTGAGAGTAGTGCCACGGGAGGAAGGGATGTGAGAGGAGTGCCAAGGGAGGAAGGTATGTGAGAAGAGTGCCAGGGTAGTGCCAGAGTAGTGCCTGGAGAGGAAGGGGTGTGAGGGTAGTGCCAGGGGAGTGCTTGGGAAGGAAGGGGTGTGAGGGTAGTGCCTGGGGAGGAAGGGATGTGAGAGGAGTGCCAGGGGAGTGCTTGGGGAGGGATGGGAGAGGAGTGCCAGGGGAGTGCCTGGGGAGGAAGGAATGTGAGAGGAGTACCAGAGGAGTGCCAGGGGAGGAAGGGATGTGATGGGAGTATCAAGGGAAGGGATGAGAGAGGAGTGCCAGGAGAGGGAGGGGTGAAAGAGAGTGAATGAGGAGAGTAAGAAACAAGGGGAGGAGATGAGGAGAGGTAAAGGACAGGAAAAGAAGAGGAAAGAGAGAGAGAGAGAGAGAGAGAGAGAGAGAGAGAGAGAGAGAGAGAGAGAGAGAGAGAGAGAGGAGCAAATAATAAGTACAGGAAAAAGACAAGGGAAGCAGATGAAAGGTGATACAAGACCAGAAGGGAAGAAAAGAGGAAGAAGAAGAATGGACGAAGGGAGGAAGGGGCGAGGAGAGAAGGGTGAGAGTTAGAAGGGAAAGAAAAGTGAGGAAAAGTGAGAGAAAAAATGAAATAGTAAGACCAAGACTGAGAAACGGTAAAGAGAATGAGAAAGAGAAAATCCTGAGAAGAGAGAGAATGGGACATGGAGTAAATGGGAAGAAGAAAGGTTGAGAGGGAGAGAAGAGAAAGGGAGAATGAGGCGGATGAGAGGAATATTTTGCAAACTCCGATGATAAAGATGGGAAACAAAATTAAATACGAGACAAATTAACATAATCGCCGAAACAGATAAGAAAACACTGAAACAGATTATGAAAAATTAAAGAAAACGGAGGAACAGATGAAAGAAAACGGTGGAACAGATGAGAGAAAATGGTGGAATAGGTGAAAGAAAACGGTGAATCAGGTGAGAGAAAACGGTGGAACAGGTAAGAGAAAATGGTGGAACAGATGAAAGAAAACGATGAAACAGATGAAAGAAAACGGTGGAAAATATTAAAAAAAACGGAGGAACATATGAAAGAAAACGGTTGAACAGATGAAAGAAAACGGTGGAAGATTAAAGAAAACGGAGAAACATGAAAGGAAACGGTGGAACAGATGAAAGGAAACGGTGGAACAGATGAAAGGAAATGGTGGAACAGATGAAAGGAAACGGTGGAACAGACGAAAGAAAACGGTGGAATAGATGAAAGAAAACGGTGGAATAGATGAAAGAAAACGGTGGAATAGATGAAAGAAAACGGTGGAATATATTAAAGAAACGGTGGAACAGACGAAAGAAAACGGTGGAATAGATGAAAGAAAACGGTGGAATAGATGAAAGAAAACGGTGGAATAGATGAAAGAAAACGGTGGAATATATTAAAGAAACGGTGGAATAGATGAAAGAAAACGGTGGAATAGATGAGAGAAAACGGTGGAATAGATGAAAGAAAACGGTGGAATAGATGAAAGAAACGGTGGAACAGATGAGAGAAAACGGTGGAACAGACGAAAGAAAACGGTGGAATAGATGAAAGAAAACGGTGGAATAGATGAAAGAAAACGGTGGAATAGATGAAAAAAACGGTGGAATAGATGAAAAAAACGGTGGAATAGATGAAAGAAAACGGTGGAATATATGAAAGAAACGGTGGAACAGATGAGAGAAAACGGAGGAACAGATGAGAGAAAACGGTGAAACAGATGAAAGAAAACGGCAGAATAGATGAGAGAAAACGGCAGAACAGATGAGAGAAATTGGCGGAGTAAATGAGAAATAGAGTTGAAACAGGAAACTGTGGAACAGGAAGAAAATATTAGAAGAGATGAGAGGACAACTTTATCGTTAAAAATCTAATGAATCATTTCAAAATTGATTTTGAAAAAAAATATCTAAAGAAGTTGTATTCAAAGAAAAAGCAGAGGAATTCTGTGGTGCCATTTATGTGGTGTCAAGTCTGTGATGTCAAGTCTGTGGTGTCACTTCTGGGGGTGTCAAGTCTGTGGTGTCACTTCTTGGGGTGTCAAGTCTGTGGTGTCACTTCTTGGGGTGTCAAGTCTGTGGTGTCACTTCTGGGGGTGTCAAATCTGTGGTGTCAAGTCTGTGGTGTCTAGTCTGTGCCGTCAAGTAGTCTGTGGTGTCACTTCTGGGGTGTCAAGTGTGTGGTGTGAAGTCTGTGGTGTCACTTTTGGGGTGTCAAGTATGTGGTGTGAAGTCTGTGGCGTCAAGTCTGTGGTGTGAAGTCTGTGGTGTAACTTCTGGGGTGTCAAGTCTGTGGTGTCAAGTCTGTGGTGTCAAGTCTACGGTGTCAAGTCTACGGTGTCAAGTCTGTGGTGTCACTTCTGTGGTGTCACTTCTGTGGTGTCAAGTCTGTGGTGTCAAGTCTGTGGTGTCAAGTCTCTGGTGTCAAGTCTCTGGTGTCAAGTCTCTGGTGTCAAGTCTCTGGTGTCAGTGTTTCTGTCACTTCAGTCTCTTGTTATTAACGTTTATTTCCCGTTCCTTCTCAGTTCCGTTATTCCCGTTTATTTCCTGTATTCTTCTCAGCTCTGTTGCTCACGTACATTTCCTGTTACCTACCTGTTAATCCCGTATGCTTTCTGTTATCTTCTCAGCTCCCCGTTACTCACGCATACAAAGGAGCCGACGCTTCCTACATACACAGCAACAAATCTACAAATTACGCACACTTTCCAGGGTGACCTGTACGCAAAGGTTCGCTTCCTCCAGGAACTCGAGGATCTCTCAGCGTAGTCCTCAACTATGTTGGTATCTTGCGTTATATTACCACGCAGGTGGTTCCTATTTAGTGAACGCCGTCACACAGGTGACTTTTATGTATATATCATTAAAATAAATCACCTAAGTAACATAAATGGTAAAACATATTATATATATATATATATATATATATATATATATATATATATATATGTGTGTGTGTGTGTGTGTCGTGCCAAATAGATAAAACTGGTCAATTAGCAAGAACTCATCTTAAATTAAGTCCTTTCTAAAATTTTCTTTTATACGTTTAGAGATAAATATTTTTTCATTTATGTTAATGTGAAAATTAATAATTTTGCACCATAAGAACCTTAGAAAACTTACCTAACCTTATTATAACAAGTGCAATTTAATTTAGCCTAATCCAACTAAATGTATTTTAGATAAGTTTACAGTAATTTAATAATAAACAAATACAATGAAATATATTTTTTTCGTTAGGTTCAGAATGATTTTTTGCGAAATTATTGCATACACAAATTTTCGCTTGTATTATTCGGCAAGAAGAGCGTGCGTTTTAATATATATATATATATATATATATATATATATATATATATATATATATATATATATATAATATATATATATATATATATATACATACATTACATATATATAGGTGTGTGTGTGTGTGTGTGTATCGCTAAATTTCAGACAGACAGACAGAAAGAGACAGACTCAGAGAACAAGAGCAAATTGAGACTCATTGAGAGAAAGGTAAAAAAAAACAGGAAAGCATAATTCATCCATACACACAAACACAGAAACTGGAATTAAAAAAAAAAGGGAAATGCATCTGTGGCGGCATTGCGTGAATTCCGGCGTGCAGTGGGAGAGACAATCTGGCGCAGGAAGCAAGCATTCATCTAGAACAGCATCCCTGGGGTACAAAAGACCCATCAGTGGCGGCTGTAACACCCTCGGAAACACACACACTAGGCCCGCCCCGAAAAGGATACAATCCTCCCCCGCCATTCACTCCCATTGGCGGCCATTGGTTCCAATCGCCCGATACAAGTTCCAATCCCAACAAAAGCCGCAATGAAAACAAAAGCCTAAAACCCATCGCTCTGATAAACTTTCCAGTCGGTTTGACTCCGCTGCAATTGGCTTTTCATATTTTGGGCAGCGGCTATTATGTTGCATATGATGGTGAATACTGCAGCTCTGGGGCGCCCGGCTCTAGGTTGGGGAAGCTCTCAGTCAGCCAATATTCCTACTCCAAACATTTCTACACTTAATCTATCCATGAAATTTATATATATATATATATATATAAATATATATACATATATATATATATATAAATATATATATATGTAGGTACTGTAGCAAGCAGGAACACTACAGCAAGAAAGAGCATTACAACAAGCAGGAGAAACACTGCAGCAAGCAAGAGGAACACTGCAACAAGCAAGAGGAACACTGTAGCAAGCAAGAGGAACACTGTAGCAAGAGGAACACTGCAGCAAGCAAGAGGAACACTGTAGCAAGCAAGAGGAACACTGCAGCAAGAGGAACACTGCAGCAAGAGGAACACTGTAGCAAGCAAGAGGAACACTGCATTAAGAGGAACACTGTAGCAAGCAAGAGGAACACTGTAGCAAGCAAGAGGAACACTGTAGCAAGCAAGAGGAACACTGCAGCAAGAGGAACACTGCAGCAAGAGGAACACTGTAGCAAGCAAGAGGAACACTGCAGCAAGAGGAACACTGCAGCAAGAGGAACACTGTAGCAAGAGGAACACTGCAGCAAGAGGAACACTGCAGCAAGAGGAACACTGTAGCAAGCAGGAGGAACACTGCAGCAAGCAAGAGGAACACTGTAGCAAGCAAGAGGAACACTGCAGCAAGAGGAACACTGCAGCAAGAGGAACACTGTAGCAAGCAAGAGGAACACTGCATTAAGTAAGAGGAACACTGTAGCAAGCAAGAGGAACACTGTAGCAAGCAAGAGGAACACTGTAGCAAGCAAGAGGAACACTGTAGCAAGCAAGAGGAACACTGTAGCAAGCAGGAGGAACACTGCAGCAAGCAAGAGGAACACTGCAGCAAGCAAGAGGAACACTGCAGCAAGCAAGAGGAACACTGCAGCAAGCAAGAGGAACACTGCAACAAGCAAGAGGAACACTGCAGCAAGCAAGAGGAACACTGCAGCAAGCAGGAGGAACACTGCAACAAGCAAGAGGAACACTGCAGCAAGCAAGAGGAACACTGCAGAGCAAAGCAGGGAACACTGAACAAGCAAGAGGAACACTGCACAAGCAAGAGGAACACTGCAGCAAGCAAGAGGAACACTGCAGCAAGCAAGAGGAACACTGCAGCAAGCAAGAGGAACACTGCAGCAAGCAGGAGGAACACTGCAGCAAGCAAGAGGAACAAGAACAGGGAACACGCAGCAAGAGGAACACTGCACAAGCAGAGAGAACAGCACAAGAAGGGAACACTAGCAACAGGAGGAACACTGCAAACAGAGGAACCTGACAACAGAGGAACACTAGCAGAGGAGGAACACTGAGCAACAGAGGAACCTGCAGAGAGGAATTACAAGAAATGCAAGAGGAACACTCACAAGCAGAGGAACACTGACAAAGGAGGAACACTGCAGCAAAGAGGAACACTGCACCAGAGGAACACTAGCACAGAGGAACACTGAGCAAAAGGAACACTGCACACAGAGAACACTGAAAAGAGGAACACTGCAACAAGAGGAACACTGCAAAGGGGAACACTGAGCACAGAGGAACACTGACAACAAGGGAACCTGCAAGCAGGAACACTGCACAAAGGAACACTGAGCAACAAGAGGAACACTGCACAACAAGAGGAACACTGAGCAAGCAGAGGAACACTGCACAAGCAAGAGGAACACTGACAACAAGAGGAACACTGCACAAGAGGAACACTGTGCAGCAAGAGGAACACTGTAGCAAAGGAACACTGCACAACAAGAACACTGAGCAACGAGGAACACTGCAGCAAGAGGACACTGCAGCAAGGAACACCAGCAACAGAGGAACACTGAAAGAGGAACACTGAGCAGAGGAACACTGCAAGCAAGAGGAACACTGTGCAGCAGAGGAACACTGCAAGCAAGAGACACTGCAAAGAGGAACACTGTAGCAAGCAAGAACACTGAAAGCAAGAGGAACACTGCAGCAAGAGGAACACTCAGCAAGAAGAGACACTGACAAGAGGAACACTGCAGCAAGAGGAACACTGAAAGAGGAACACTGAAAGGACACTCACAGAGAATGCAAGCAGGGAACACGCAGAAGGGAACAAGCAAGAGGAACACTGCAACAAAAGGAACACTGCAGCAAGAGGAACACTGACAAGCAAGAGGAACACTGAAAAAGAGGAACACTGAGCAAGCAAGAGGAACATGAGCAAGCAAGAGGAACACTGCAGCAAGCAAGAGGAACACTGTACAAGCAAGAGGAACACTGCAGCAAGCAAGAGGAACACTGAGCAAGCAAGAGGAACACTGAGCAAGCAAGAGGAACACTGCACAAGCAAGAGGAACACGAGCAAGCAAGAGGAACACTGCAGCAAGCAAGAGGAACACTGCATCAAGCAAGAGGAACACTGCAAGCAAGCAAGAGGAACACTGACAAGACAAGAGGAACACTGTAGCAAGCAAGAGGAACACTGAGCAAGCAAGAGGAACACTGAGCAAGCAAGAGGAACACTGCAGCAAGCAAGAGGAACACTGCAGCAAGCAGGAGGAACACCAAGCAGGGAACACTACAAGCAAGAGGAACACTGAGCAAGCAAGAGGAACACTGAGCAAGCAAGAGGAACACTGACAAGCAGAGGAACACTGCAGCAAGCAAGAGGAACACTGCAACAAACAAGAACACTGCAGCAAGAAGAGGAACACTGCAGCAAGCAAGAGGACACTGCAGCAAGAAGAACACTGCACAAGCAAGAGGAACATGAGCAAGCAGGAGGAACACTGCAGCAAGCAAGAGGAACACTGAGCAAGCAAGAGGAACACTGACAAGCAAGAGGAACACTGAGCAGCAGAGGAACACTGTAGCAAGCAAGAGGAACACTGCAAGCAAGAGGAACACTGACAAGCAAGAACACTGCAGCAAGCAAGAGGAACACTGCAGCAAGCAAGAGGAACACTGCACAAGCAAGAACACTGCAGCAAGCAAGAGGAACACTGCACAAGCAAGAGGACCACTGCAACAAAGCAAAGAGGAACACTGCAGCAAGCAAGAGGAACACTGCAGCAAGCAGGAGGAACACTGCAGCAAGCAAGAGGAACACTGCAGCAAGCAAGAGGAACACTGCAACAAGCAAGAGGAACACTGCAACAAGCAAGAGGAACACTGCAGCAAGCAAGAGGAACACTGCAGCAAGCAAGAGGAACACTGCAGCAAGCAAGAGGAACACTGCAGCAAGCAAGAGGAACACTGCAACAAGCAAGAGGAACACTGCAGCAAGCAAGAGGAACACTGCAGCAAGCAAGAGGAACACTGTAGCAAGAGGAACACTGCAGCAAGAGGAACACTGCAGCAAGAGGAACACTGTAGCAAGCAGGAGGAACACTGCATCAAGCAGGAGGAACACTCCAGCAAGCAAGAGGAACACTGCAGCAAGCAAGAGGAACACTGCAGCAAGAGGAACACTGCAGCAAGCAAGAGGAACACTGTAGCAAGCAAGAGGAACACTGTAGCAAGCAAGAGGAACACTACAGCAAGCAAGAGGAACACTGCAGCAAGCAAGAGGAACACTGCACAAGCAAGAGGAACACTGCAGCAAGCTAGAGGAACACTGCACAAGCAAGAGGAACACTGCAGCAAGCAAGAGGAACACTGCACAAGCAAGAGGAACACTGCAGCAAGCTAGAGGAACACTGCACAAGCAAGAGGAACACTGCAGCAAGCAAGAGGAACACTGCAGCAAGAGGAACACTTCAGAAAGAGGAACACTGCAGCAAGCAAGAGGAACACTGCAGCAAGCAAGAGGAACACTGCAGCAAGCAAGAGGAACACTGCAACAAGCAACAGGAACACTGCAGCAAGAGGAACATTGCAGCAAGAGGAACACTGCAGAAAGAGGAACACTGCAGCAAGCAAGAGGAACACTGCAGCAAGCAAGAGGAACACTGCAGCAAGCAAGAGGAACACTGCAGCAAGCAAGAGGAACACTGCAACAAGCAAGAGGAACACTGCAGCAAGAGGAACACTGCAGCAAGAGGAACACTGCAGCAAGAGGAACACTGCAGCAAGCAAGAGGAACACTGCAGCAAGCAAGAGGAACACTGCAGCAAGCATCAGTAACACTGCAACAAGCAAGAGGAACACTGCAACAAGCAAGAGGAACACTGCAGCAAGCATCAGTAACACTGCAGCAAGCAAGAGGAACACTGCAGCAAGCAAGAGGAACACTGTAGCAAGCAGGAGGAACACTGCAGCAAGCAAGAGGAACACTGCAACAATCAAGAGGAACACTGCAGCAACAGGAACACTGCAGCAAGCAAGAGGAACACTGCAGCAACAGGAACACTGCAGCAACAGGAACACTGCAGCAAGAGGAACACTGCAGCAAGCAACAGGAACACTGCAGCAACAGGAACACTGCAGCAAGAGGAACACTGCAGCAAGCAACAGGAACACTGCAGCAAGCAACAGGAACACTGCAGCAAGCAACAGGAACACTGCAGCAACCAACAGGAACACTGCAGCAACCAACAGGAACACTGCAGCAACCAACAGGAACACTGCAGCAAGCAGGTTTGCCCTTAATAACTCCTTCCCATTCTCCTTAACCTTGCTTTCTTACCTCTCCCTCCCGCTCTCCCTCCTTCCCTCTCTCCCGCTCATTCTCCCTCCCTTCCGCTCTCCCTCCCTCCCGCTCTCCTTCCTTCCCTCCTCCCGTTCTCCCTCCCTCCCGCTCTCCCTGTCTCTCTGTCTGTCTGTCTCTCTCTCGCTCTCTCATTCCCTCCCTCTCTCCTCCCTCACTCCATACATACCTCCTCGGACATTGTCCAGTAATGCTGATTTATTATTCCCTCTTGACCATTTCCTAAATTTATTCCTTTATGTTTTCTCTGACCTGTTTCAGGCGGAAGCTACGAATATACTCGCCACCTCCTTCGAAACCCCTTTTATTTACCACTTATGTCTTGGTAAAATGATCACTTTGAAACCCTTTCCTTCGCTAGTGGTGACCACTGCAACTGTTGTCTAAGTTGTTAAAGTCGTGAGTGACGTAGTGGGTAAGCCAGTGTAGTTGAGGTGGAGGCTTGTCAGGTGACGTGTCCGCCGAAGCCAAAGTTGAATGAAGAGATCCGGACGAGTGGCTTAATCCCGTTGAAGATACACCGCAAGGATCGTAAAATAGAAGATGCGACTATCTTCCACCCCTGTGAGAGAGAGAGAGAGAGAGAGAGAGAGAGAGAGAGAGAGAGAGAGAGAGAGAGAGAGAGAGAGAGAGAGAGATGAGAGAGAGAGAGAGAGAGAGAGAACCACACACACACAAAACAATCACCACCGGAAATGGAAAAAAGAGAGAGAAAGAGGTGGTGAGAGGGAGACCAGGAGGGGAGGGTGGGAGGGGAGAGAGAGACCTCCCCAGCAGGCAGCGTGTGTCTCACCCAGGCCCATGAGAGACACGCCAGAGATAATACTCACCTTTCATTTCCTTGTTTCCGACTTGCGAAGAGAGACCAAAAAGAAAAAGGGAAACCCTACCCTCAGATCTCTCTCTCTCTCTCCCCTCTTTCTCTCTCTCTCTTTCACCTCTCTCTCTCTCTCTGATTTTTTTATTGTATGTGTGTATACAATTTCGTAGCAATTATGTCAAGAAACGCATATATTTCGGTATATTAAGACAAGATAATATTTATTTGGATTTTTAAGTCCGGAGGGTTAGCCGCCCAGGATAACCCAAGAAAGTCTGTACGCCATCGAAGACTCTTATTTCCATTGTGGTCCTTCAGTTTTGTTTCCCCAGGATGCTACCCACATCAGTCGACTATCTCCCAGGTACCTACTTACTGCTAGGTGAAGAGGAACAGCAGGGGTAAGGTTACTAATATCCAGGTACCTACTCACTGCTAGGTGAACAGGGACAACAGGTGTAAGGTGACTAACACCCAGGTACCTACTTACTGCTAGGTGAACAGGGACAACAGGTGTAAGGTGACTAATACCCAGGTACCTACTTACTGCTAGGTGAACAGGGATAACAGGTGTAAGGAAACATACCCAACGTTTCCACCCTTGCCGGGGAATGAACCCTGGACATTCAGAGTGTGAGGCGAGTGAGTACATTATGCTACATTATGTGTTTAGTATTATTTACTGTATAAATAATGAAATTAAATTTTTATGGTGTATTTTTATGCCTATATTATGGATGACTCAAAGAATGTTTTAAGAATAACTCTTCTATACGGAATGGAGGGTGGAGGCCGTTCCGCGTAACTACGCTGCGCCGCGCCCCTCCACGCCCCTCCACGTCGCTGTTTCAACGGGACTGCGTTCCTGGACGCACGTCAGTGTATTCACTGAAATTTCAACTCCTTTCCGTGTACAGGTTCTGAAGACGTGTTCACAACGCGAGAAGGTTTGACCAGCTTCATGCTCCTCCTCCTCCCCTCTCCCCTCCCTGTGGTTAGTATACAATGAGACGTGTATATCTCTCGATGTATATACACCGAAAGACGTATATCACTCAGTGTATTTACACTAATAATTTATTATAATCCCAGTTTTAGGTACTAAAGTATTCTTGACTAGTGGTGTACAGGTGACATGCAGTCTTAATGACCCTCGTGTTAATGTTTGCCTTCAACACCAACTAGCCAATTAACTACACTAAACCAGGGCTATTAACTACACTAAACCAGGGCTATAAACTACACTAAACCAGGGCTATTAACTACACTAAACCAGGCCTATTAACTACACTAAACCAGGCCTATTAATTGCACTAAACCAAACCTATTAATTGCACTAAACCAGGGCTATTAACTACACTAAACCAGGCCTATTACCTGCACTAAACCAGGGCTATTAACTACACTAAACCAGAGCTATTAATTACACTAAACCAGGCCTATTACTCGCACTAAACCAGGCCTAATAACTGCACTAAATCAGGCATATTAATTACACTAAACCAGGCCTATTAATTACACAAAACCAGGCCTATTAATTACACTAAACCAGGCCTATTAATTACACTAAACCAGGACAATTAATTATACTAAAGCAGGCCCATTAATTACACTAAACCGGGTCTATTAATTGCACTAAACCAGGCCTATTAATATCACTAAACCAGGCCTATTAATTTCACTAAACCAGGCCTATTAATTACACTAAACCGTAACCTTGACGCAAGGGGCGGTCACCAACAGTGTGAGTGATCCCGGAACAAAGGGAGCACTATTAGCGGAATAGAGGATCGAACCTCCCATTAACCTCGCTGCATTGAATCACCCACACGGGTTTGCCGCTTTACGATACACAACCCAACTCAAGAGTGTTACTTGGAGACTCGTTTAGTCTTCCTGTGTTGCCTTCAGTGTTGGTGCCAAGTTATGTTGGTGCTAGTTAACACCAAGTGGTGGTCGTACTAGTTAACACCAAGTGGTGGTCGTACTAGTTAGCACCAAGTGGTGGTCGTACTAGTTAACACCAAGTGGTGGTCGTACTAGTTAACACCAAGTGGTGGTCGTACTAGTTAACACCAAGTGGTGGTCGTACTAGTTAACACCAAGTGGTGGTCGTACTAGTTAACACCAAGTGGTGGTCGTACTAGTTAGCACCAAGTGGTGGTCGTACTAGTTAGCACCAAGTGGTGGTCGTACTAGTTAGCACCAAGTGGTGGTATACTAACTAGTACCAAGTGGTGGTCGTACAAGTTATTACCAAGTGGTGGTCGTACTGGTTAGTACCAAGTGGTGGTCGTACTAGTTTGTACCAAGTGGTGGTCGTACTAATTAGTACCAAGTGGTGGTCGTACTAATTAGTACCAAGTGGTGGTCGTACTAGTTAGTACCAAGTAGTGATCGTACTAGTTAGCACCAAGTGGTGGTCGTACTAGTTAGTACCAAGTGATGGTCGTACTAGTTAGTACCAAGTGGTGGTCGTACTAGTTAGTACCAAGTGGTGATCATACTAGTTAGCACTAAGTGGTGGTATACTAATTAGTACCAAGTGGTGGTCGTACTAGGGTCGTGGTGGGTCGCAGGTATCATTCCATCTCTCCATCTCCTTGCTGTTTTCTCCCTCTCTTCTCCTCCTTCCCGCTTCTTCACTCCCCTTTAAATCCCTCCCTTACTCCCTCAGGCCCCTTCAATCTTCCCTACATCTCTCCTCTCCCTTCCTCACGCCCCTTCCTTTTACACAACTTCCCTTTCTCTCACCTCTATCTCTCTCTCTCCGTCCGTCTGTCCCTCTCTCCTCCCTCACTTCCCCCTCCCTCCCTCCCTCACCATTCAGTTGGGTGTCACGGGAACAATCCTTGTCATTGAGGCTGGCTGTTGCCCCAGACACAATCTCTTAAAAACGCAGCATTCAACACAAAATGGGAAACTGTCAGCAACGGGAAGAACTCTTGCTATTACGACGCCCTCCATCCCTCACTCCCCCCCTCCCTCCCTCCTACCCTCCTTCCTTCCCTTCCCTCCCCTCCCTTCTGCCCTCAATCTCCAATCCCTACCTGGAGTCTACTTGGAGGGTGATCCAGGGGGCAACGCCCCCGCGGCCCGGTCCATGACCAGGCCTCAATGTGGATCAGGGCTTTATCAACCAGGCTGTTACTGCCGGCCTCACGCAATCCAACGTGCAAACTACAGCCCGGCTGGTCAGGTACTGACTTCAGGAATCTGTCCAGCTCCTTTTGAAGGCAGATAGGGGTATATTGGTAATCCCCCTTATGTATTCAGGGAGGCAGTTGAAGTCTTGGACTAATGACACTTACTGTGTTATCTCTTAGAGTACTCACGGCGCCCCTTCTTTTCATTGGGGGGATGTTGCACCGCCTACCGAGGCTTTTGCTTTCGTAGGGAGTGATTTCTTTGTGCAGATTTTGGGACTAGTTCCTCTAGGATTTTCCAGATGTAAATTATGATGTATCTCTTTCGCCTGTGTTCCAAGAAGTATAGGTCAAGTGATTTTAAATGGTCCCAACAGCTGAGGTACTTGATTGTACTTGTACGTGCAATGAAATTTCTCTTTATATTCTCCAGAGCTGCAATTCAGCCTGCCTCGAAAGGGGTTGTTAGTATACAGCAGTATTCTAGCCTAGAGAAGAAGTGACTTAAAGTGGATCATCATTGGCCTGACTAACCTTGTTTTGAAGGTTCTCATTTTCCATTGCATTGACGGCCGGGTGGATTAAGGCGTCTCTGAATCTTGGGGGGCTTCCTGGGACATGTGCTAAAATATTGAGGGATCGATTCCCGGCTAGTCGCAGTATTGTTATATATATATATATATATATATATATATATATATATATATATATATATATATATATATATATATATATATTATATATTATATATTATATATATATATATATATATATACAAACACTAATATCAGGTCGAAGGAGACTCGAACCTACGAACCTTGGAACAAGGTATGCGGTGCTCTACCACCATACCACACTGGTCCAATACCTTGGTGCCCAGCTAACGCTAGACGTATTGGTCCAAGACAGCCAGCCTTGAGGCAGGTGGCTTTCAGATTTTCATCTCATCTCCTGCATGCATCAACCGACGAAAGATTGAGCTGAAACCCACCTGCCTGAAGGCTGGCTGCCTTGGACCAAAACGTCTAGCGTTAGCTGGGCGCCAAGGTATTGGACCAGTGTGGTACGATGGTCGAGCACTGCGTACCTTGTTACAAGGTTGGTAGGTTCGAGGTGAAATTTATTCACACATTAACTTCTAATACTTAAACAACTCAGATAAAGAAGACAAGAGGGAATTAGGCAACACTCTTCGCCTCGTTACAATTCTCAGAGCACTCCAGCAAACAGCGTTCCTTCTCATGTCATTAGCCACGCCTCCTCACACTAAGATGCTGACAACACTATGGCCACAATAACAGGTGCCGTAATAAGTTGCTATATCTTTGCAAATTTCTGCCGTGGCCTGGTGGTCACGCTTGCGGCTTCCCTCTGACAACTTTCGGATTCAGTTTTCAGAAGGAGGATCGAACCTCCATCAAGCACCTACTTCACATTTTGTTATTAGAGTTATATATATATATATATATATATATATATATATATATATATATATATATATATATATATATATATATATATATATATATATATATATATATATTTATATATCAAGACAATGGTTCCAGTAACAGCGTGAAGAAACCAGCATTCAGGCGAAAAAAAATAAGTTCACTTGCTCTCTGGACTTATTTTAGAGAGCAAAGGGAAGACAGCAATACGGATCAGAGGACACAGTACTAGAGAACTGGTGAACAGCATCAGCAGAATCGAGCAGAACATCAGGTCAGGAAGACAGCAACATCAGCAGACATCCAGGGAAGACAGCAACATCAGCAGACATCCAGGGAAGACAGCAACATCAGCAGACATCCAGGAAGAGAAAACAGACAAAGCAACATCAGCAGACATCCAGGGAAGACAGCAACATCAGCAGACATCCAGGAAGACAGCAACATCAGCAGACATCCAGGGAAGACAGCAACATCAGCAGACATCCAGGGAAGAAAGCAACATCAGCAGACATCCAGGGAAGACAGCAACATCAGCAGACATCCAGGGAAGACAGCAACATCAGCAGACATCCAGGGAAGACAGCAACATCAGCAGACATCCAGGTAAGACAGCAACATCAGCAGACATCCAGGGAAGACAGCAACATCAGCAGACATCCAGGGAAGACAGCAACATCAGCAGACATCCAGGGGAAAACAGCAACATCAGCAGACATCCAGGGAAGACAGCAACATCAGCAGACATCCAGGGGAAAACAGCAACATCAGCAGACATCCAGGGAAGACAGCAACATCAGCAGACATCCAGGGAAGACAGCAACATCAGCAGACATCCAGGGAAGACAGCAACATCAGCAGACATCCAGGGAAGACAGCAACATCAGCAGACATCCAGGGAAGACAGCAACATCAGCAGACATCCAGGGAAGACAGCAACATCAGCAGACATCCAGGGAAGACAGCAGTTTCTAATGATATTTGAGGAATTTTTCAAGTGCCGCTCTGATTTTCACTTTGGTTAGTGGTTCGGTGTCTCGCTGGAATGGGTCACCATTAAGTGTTATGATAAAAAAAAAAAAAAAATAATGATTCCTTTGGGAGAATTTAAACGCTCTTATTCACAGCATGAAAGAAAAAGGGAAAGCTACCCATTGTATACGAGGTTTTAACCAGAGGGAAAAGTATTGTTAGACATAGTTGTGAAGCACAGAGTCGCTGTGACCCTCAGAGGAAGAGCAAGTGTGAACAAGCATAATACAGACTCGCCCCACCGCTGTACCTCACTACCCTAACACACAAGGTAATTCACTAACCACTGCATTAAAAAAATGAACCATGTTTAATGGACCGAGTGTAAGTGGAACCCCATGCAAGGACTGCATCCAATCTTGTATAAGATAAAGAGGTACATGTCACCAATTGGAACTGGGACCTGACTCCTTTTATTAAAAATATAGAACACTGTGTGTCTGCATAAACAAAAACTCAAGCCAGTTATGAGTGCATCATCTCACAAGGCCGGTTGAAACATATATATATATATATATATATATATATATTATTATATATATATATATTTTATTATATATATATATATATATATATATATATATATATATATATATATATATATATATGTCGTGCCGATTAGGTAAAACTGGTCAATTAGCAAGAACTCATCTAAAATTAAGTCCTTTCTAAAATTTCTCTTATACGTTTAAAGATATATTTTTTCATTTATGTTAATGTAAGAATTTATAATTTTGTACCAAGAGAAACTTTGAAAACCTACCTAACCTTATTACAACAAGCGCAATTTAATTTAGCCTAACCCAACTAAATATATTTTAGATACGTTAACATTAACTTAATAATAAACAAACACAATGAAATATATTTTTTCGTTAGGTTCAGAATGATTTTGGCGAAATTATTGGATACACAAATTTTCACTTGTCTTATATGGCAAGGTGAGCGTTGCTATTTAAGCCAAAATCGCAAGTTTTACCTAATCGGCACGACATATATATATATATATATATATATATATATATATATATATATATATATATATATATATATATATATATAATAATAATATATATATAAATAAATAATAATATATATATAAATAAATAATATATATATAAATAAATAATAATATATATATAATAAATAATATATATATATATATATATATATATATGCGTGCAAAAAGATCACAGTAAACAGGTGATATCACAATATGCAAAACAACCACTATAAAAATAACGAAATTCCAAGCGCTTTCGTGACTTCTCACATTATCAAGAAACTATAAAACAAAACATCAACAAGAAGGCATATAAAGGGGCAAGACTACACCTCACAATCACGTCACCATAACAAAGACCGCACCTCACAGTCGCGTGATACCACCCCACTAGTGCTGTCACGCGACTGTGAGGTGCGGTCTTTGTTATGGTGACGTGATTGTGAGGTGTAGTCTTGCCCTTTATATGCCTTCTTGTTGACGTTTTGCTTTATAGTTCCTTGATAATGTGATAAGTCACGAAAGCGCTTGGAATTTAGCTATTTTTTCATAGTGGTTGTCTTCCATTATATATATTATATATATATATATATATATATATATATATATATATATATATATATATATATATATTATATATATATATTGAGGAGATTGAGCGAGATGAAGGTGACAGCATCATGAGAGCAGGAGAAGAGATGAAGATGACAGCATCATGAACATTATGTCTACGGCGGGACAAGCTCAGATAATTGTAAAATGGTGCAATTATGTAGCCAGATATATTACATACGTCTATTGCCATTTTAGGTTGACGTAAATGATGATGAATCCCTCTGCTGTGAGAGAGAGCGGATAATATATATATATATATATATATATATATATATATATATATATATATATATATATATATATATATATATAATATATATATATATATATATATATATATATATATATATATATATATATATATATATATATATATATATATATATATAAGTTAAATCATTATTTTATTGATTAACTATTCTTGTCTGGTGGGGCAAATGTTTTACGTGCCTTAAATCCCATTAACCAACCAGCTAAGACTACCCTCACTACCACATCCACCAGCACGACACATACCACCCCCTCTACCAAACCACTACCAACAACAACAACCCCGCCTACCACCCAACCCACCAACAAGCATTTAAATTTCGCACCATCACTAAGAGCCACACAAAGGCTAGTCACCTCCATGACAGACCACAGTGGAACTATAACTCCCACCTCGGCACCAATCTTAAGTTAATCTTCCATTAATTAAAACTATAACTTCCTATAATTTCACGCTGTATTCAAGCCTTTCTCCACCGTCCATTGTAACCCTGGATGCAGCTGTGTTCCCTCGTGTTCCCCCGTGTTCTGCTGTGTGTTCTGCCTCTCATCTTATTATGCCTCTTCCTTTGTTCTGTCATTGCATTCTCTTTTATTTTTTAAAATATTCTCCGAGTTTTTTGTGGCATTGGAATGCTCGTATGTTTAATTATTATATATCTTATTCGGCTTTCATTCCCAATTTGTAGGTTAGTTACGAAATATTTAAGTCAGGATTTCTCATACACACACACACACAAATATATATATATATATATATAATATATATATAATCATCTAACCTCGTAATGGATTGAGGTCATCATCAGGGTCATGAAAATCATTTTTTTAGTAACTCGTTGAGAGAGTTAAAGCTGATTGAAACAAAGTGTCCGGCAGTGTAATGGAGGATCTTATCTTGAGTAGCCTCAAAATGAGCTAAACAAATATATCAGTTAAGATTAGTTGGGTGTGAGCACGACCTGCCAATTTCGTCTTCATGATGATGTTCTTGTGGCTGGACGTACGAATGACGTAATACACATATAACTGTGAATGATGAATTTATTGTTACAATGTTGTTAATGGTTGATCATACACTATGACAGAATCCTTCGGACCATATTTGTTTCCTTCAGGTTTTGACAAAAGTTTTTAAATCAACTGTCTCGACTACATCTGTGTCGAGACAGTTAATTTAAGAAGAACACGAGACAGAATACTTGTAAAACCGTCCACATGAAGTTAGAAGACGGTGGATGATGAACATTTGCAAATAACTGTAAACAGGTGACAGCCCAGCGAACAGAATGAAAAGAGTACTGTCAAAAAAATAAGGTAGTCCGTAGTTCCCCCTTGAATAAGTGCTTACTGAGGCTTGGAAATTTCTATTTAAAACCTGTCGACTACACGAGGGACTTCGAGGTTGCATGTAAACTGTTCATAAGCAGAGTATATACCCTGAGAGTTTACCTTAATCCCTAGGGTAGGGATTAAGCTCTCAGCGTATATACACTAAGAAGGTATACATACCTCGGTGTATATATTTATCTTTGTTGCTCGTAAAAGTCTTGTTTGCTGAAGATAATGAGAAAGATAACCGGAAACGGAGAAGACAAGGAGAGGATCTAAGAGGGCATGAAGAGGCTGCTGAGGTGGGTGGGTTAGGATGGCTTCTTTCCCAGGACTTGCTAAGCCAGACGAATGTCTTCCTCCTCATTGTGTATGTATGGGGACATCCCAGGAATTGCCCCCCACCTCCTCGCCTTTCCCCATCACTAAGGCCTACCCCAAGCCTACCTCAGGCCTACTCCAGCAGTGCACACCTGACTCCTCTACTCTCTCACTGTCTCATATATTTTGCGTATTATATTTTTTATTCATTTGTATATAACATAAAAAATAGTCTGTATGGATATTTTCATAATTGTTAATAACACAATATATAACAAGAAGATATATTCTTCTTAAGTAAAAAATATTAACCGTCTGGTAAATAACTCATTAATGTATTACAGATGTCCAGGTAATGGTGAAGGAGTGGTAGAGTGGCAGGGTGATGAAACAGGGGTTGGCAAAGTGAAGCAGGGGTGGCAGAGTAGCAGGGCAAGGAATCACGGGATGCAGGGTGAAGAATTACATGGTGGCAGGTTGAAGGAGAAGGGGTGGCAGGATGAAGAAGAGGTGGCAGGGTAAAGAAGGGGTGGCAGGGTGAAGGGGTGGAAGGGTGAAGAAGGGGTAGCAGGGTGAAGAAGGGGTGGCAGGGTGAAGAATCACAGGGTGAAGAAGAAGGGGTGGCAGAGTGAAGAAGCACCATTGTCAGGGGGAAGAACAGGGCGGCAGGGTGTGGAAGCAGTGGGTGGCAGGGTGAAGAAGCACAGGGGGTGGCAGGGTAAAGAAGCAAGGGGTGGCAGGGTGAAGAAGCACAGGGGGTGGCAGGGTGAAGAAGCAAGGGATGTCAGGGTGAAAAAGCAGATGGGTGGCAGGGTGAAGAAGCAGAGGGGTGGCAGGGTGAGAGCAAGCAGTGGAGCGAGCACCACTGAAGATCACTTCCTCCTTGAGTATTGAAGTCTCCCGCTGCGCTATACACGGAGGCGTCACCTCAGCCTTGGTACCCACCACAATATTACTGTCTCTCACGTCCAGATACTCTCCGCCACAATCTTATATCTTGACGCTGTAAAGACACACACACAAAAGAGAGCTGCATTTACAGCTTCAAGCTGGTAGATCAACAGTTGTGTATAGCAGCTGAATACTAAACCACTCTTACCATTTATACTCTGTATTATACATGATGTGTATACATTATAGCCTAAATATATACGCTTTTTTTCACCTCTTTGAATAAGGGTTATAATTCGATAAAATTATACTACATACTAGAGTATTCGAATATGCTTTAATGTTCTTTAATTTATTCTCTCCAAAGATATTGTCTATAAGAAACTGGCTGTTGATGTTTTTTTCTTTTTTTTAAGACCCTCAACCTGTCTTATCTTCAAGAATCATTTAACGAGTATTTAACATCAGAAAAAAAAAGACATGTTAAGTGTAACCCCAATCGAATAAAAAATTTATTTAAAACACGATTCAAAATTAAACGAATAAATATCTTAACTTGTAGTACAGAAAAATTACCGCGTTATAAACAAGTGAGATACTGTTGAGCGAATATTATTGATGGAATTGACTTCCTCGAGTTAATACTTGAGAGATTATTGTCATCGTTAACAAATACTGTTTGATCCTCGGCCTTAGGCCTTACACCTCAGACACGAGTACACGGTAAAAGACATTGGTACACTGTACCAGACACGGGTACACTGTACCACCAGAGCAACTCACTGGTAACAAAGATATCCACCAGACATAGATATACCACACCAGCTGTGAAAAAAAGCATACCAGAGAGAAGGGTATTTCCAACCCTTCAACATTTTCATACTGACATTGATAAACCATGGGCAAGATTTGCCCCTAAGTTCACTGTTGGCAGTGAAATAGTCACACCAGCAGCGATGATAATCCCCTCAGCACCCACAGTGCTGGCAGTGAAACAAACACACCAACAGTGTTGTAAATCCCCCCACCAGCACCCACACTGCTGGCAGTGAAACAAACACACCAGCAGTGTTGTTAATCCCCCCAGCACCCACACTGCTGGCAGTGAAACAAACACACCAGCAGTGTTGTTAATCCCCCAGCACCCACACTGCTGGCAGTGAAACAAACACACCAACAGTGTTGTTAATCCCCCAGCACCCACACTGCCTGCAGTGAAACAAACACACCAACAGTGTTGTAAATCCCCCCACCAGCACCCACACTGCTGGCAGTGAAACAAACACACCAGCAGTGTTGTTAATCCCCCCAGCACCCACACTGCCTGCAGTGAAATAATCACACCAGCAGTGTTGTAAATCCCCCCACCAGCACCCACACTGCCGGCAGTGAAACAAACACACCAGCAGTGTTGTAAAAACAAGCTGTGAAGGATGCTGCACCCTTTGTGACGTCCCTTTTTCTGGCCCCATTCACCCAGTGGGGTATAAATGACATCACCAATAGAGAGCATGGACTGCCCCTTTGAATTTTACGTTTTCATTTCTTTCGTCTCTGGGGGGAGGGGAGGGTGAGGGAGAAGGGAAAGGGAGAGGAAGGGGAGGGGGGGTAGAAAGCGTTTCTTCAGTCATCCTCTTTCATTTGTGCTCCATTGTGGGCCTTATTTACCCCTTCTTTATCCCTGGCTATTCACCCTATTCTCTGCCTTTTATTTATCTCCTTCCCTTTAGCCTTCTTTATTCTCCGTGGCTAGCGAAAGATCACGTAACTACGGCGGTGCTCGCCCCCTGGCCGTTCCCACGCTCCGGCGCGATATAATATACAGATCAGTCCCGCTTCATTTTAACATTTCAAACAACGTTTAACCCTTGGCTGACATCGACTGCGGGGCGCTGGAGCCAAAGAGAATGAAGGTGGAAGCGCCAGAGTGGCCTAACAGTGGCTAGGTGTCGGAGGCGCACTTGCGACCTTCTCGCCACCCGAGGATACGGCGCAAAACAGAGGCGGAGGACACGGAGAGGGAAGGATGCTCAGTCAGATGTACGTGCAGAAATTTTGTCTCTGAAATTTATGTCCCGCAGTGTTTTCAAGGTGTGAAGAAACCCGGTATAAATGTCACTTCTCAGCAGGTCCTCAGCAGGCTGGGCAGCATAGCCAAAGCTCACCTTCCTAGCCCTCAGCAAATGTCGCAGCGCTCGGAAACATATTATAGATCTACAGTTTACCTCGTTAGCCTCGGCACAGCAATCACTGACGAAGAGGAATATTATGCGAGATAAAGTTATAATTCCAGCTATACAAAGGAAAACAAAGCAGGAATATATTTCCACCAGGAAGGCTGGTAACTCTGCACTGTGACGAGCTGCCATCTAGCGATCACTATACGAACTGCTGACTGGAACCTCTGATAACATCCTCCTCATAGCCAGAAGAATCTCAGTGATACCCAACCTTGGCGGCGCCCCCAGCGTGCCCACCGTCCTTCGTCAGCGCCTCCACAGGCTAAACAAGCCGTCGAACTTCTGTTTATCGCCCCAAATAACCTGGTAACGGGGTTTGTGTACGGGGCAAGCCCTGTATGTGACTGTGTCGGCCCTGCGTCTCGACCCCCGCAGTCCAATGCAGCTACATTGTTAGTGCTGATGATTATTTACTGCCCCTTTGTCCAAGTGAGAGGCAGGAGAGGCAGGGAGGGCTATGCTGCCTCCCTTCACGCCTCCAGATGAGAGGAAGGAGAGGTAACCTGCCTCCCTTCAGACCTCCAGATGAGAGGAAGGAGAGGTAACCTGCCTCCCTTCAGACCTCCAGATGAGAGGAAGGAGAGGTAACCTGCCTCCCTTCAGACCTCCAGATGAGAGGAAGGAGAGGTAACCTGCCTCCCTTCACACCTCCAGATGAGAGGCATTAGAGAGAAACTCTTCTCAACCTCATAAAAAATGTATTTCATGTGAAACAACGAAAATGTGTCATTTTTGAAGAGATAAATCCCATTCTTCAAGAGTTTAATCTCATTCCCAGAGAGTTAGATGGCATTCGAAAAGACGGGAATTTATTCCAAGAGGCAGGAATTTATTTCAAAATCTTTCAAATAATTCTAAATGAAAAATTAATTAACATTACAAAGCTCAATATTTGACCTTTTCTGACAGTATATGATGTTAGCACATTAATAATAATAATAATAATAATAATAATAATAATAATAATAATTAATAAGTAAAAGTATATACACAGAGATATATAAGTCGCTCGGTATATACACACCAAAAGATATTCCATGTATATATACGAAATATGTATGTCTTAATATATACTGTATGCACCGAGAGGTATATATCTCTCAGTGTATTCTTAGGTATTTCTCTCATAAGACACGTTCGTCTTGACGGACGAAACCAGTGTCAGCTGTTAACAATGCTGGTACTTACCACTGTTACTGGAGCAGCTTATGTGTTGCCACAGCCGTGGAGAGCAGGTCGAGCCACTGACCGTGTCAGTAGAACAAATACATTACACTTAATTCTCTCGCTCTCAATTTAAGTTGGTATTGGTACTGGTAGCTTTGTAGAGAGAGAGAACGTCCTTGTCCTGGCTTCTCGCCACATCAATACCTGGATATATATATATATATATATATATATATATATATATATATATATATATATATATATATATATATATATATATATATATATATCGTTATTGCAGCTGGACTATTTTCTTAAGTCTCTTGTACTAACTATTAACATTTTAAAGATCGTCTCTCTCTCTCTCTCAACGACACTTTTAAGAGACTTGCATTTGTGGTGAAGATGAATTATGGGACATCATAATCCAAAATTTATTGACAACCAATCTTTTCTTCCATAAACTAGCTAACGTTGGCTGCAGTAAAACAAACACTATGATGAGGGCCACGGGTGACACTTGAAAAACAAGAGCCATCGCCTCCCTGTTGTCCGGTGAACTCTCGACCATCAGTGAGCAGAGTTGTAGCCTCCTGGTGTGAGATTATTTTGCCACTTCTTCTATTGATAACATCAAGACTCGGACGAAACAAGTTACGTTTATCGCCCACTGTGCCCAGGGTACTAAAACCCTGCCCCAGAGTGCATTTGCAGAGTGACATAAAGTTGTAACTGCCTCCCAAGTCCTTTTTTTATAACCACTCTTATTGCCGGTCTCTCGTTTATAGAACATGGGCACAATGAGGAGAGGATGTTGAAGTGGGCCAGGGTGGGCCAGTGAGTGCCCGAGGATGGGCCAGGGAGGGCCAGGGAGGGCCAGGGAGTGCCGGGAAGGTGTTGGTTGCAGCTGCTGGATGTGTCGACGCAAATCCAACACTAGCATTAAAGTCATAGAAAATGGGAATAAATCACTAGGTCCAGGTAAACATTGGGACTCCGGGAGGAGGTGCTGGTGCCCTCAGTGTTGCTGGTCAGTGTTGCTGGTCAGTGTTGCTTGTGCATCAGTGTTACTGGTGCCTTCAGTGTCCAGTCTTCCGTTGGCTTCCTCCTAAAAAGTAACAGTGCATGTTATCAGTACGGAAACTGTTATTAACAGAGTACCATTGGTTGAATAGTCTGCTTTATAATACAAACCAGACTCGTAATGGGCGAAACGTCTGAAATGCAAATCATGTTCAGGACATGATAGATTCGTGGAAGTTTTTTTTTTAACACTCTCTTGAAAGCAGATGTAAAGTCGTAAAGCCAAAGATGACACGAAACCAAAGATACTGAGATGATACCAAAGACACTGAGATTATCCCAAAGTTACTGGGATGATACTAAAGACACTGAGTTGATACCAAAGATACTGTCATGAAATCAAGACTCTGTCATGAAACCAAAAATACTGTCATGAAACCAAAGATACTGTCATAAAAGTAGATACACTGTCATAAAAGCAGATACACTGTCATGAAAGCAGAGACACTGTCATGAAAGCAGAGACACTGTCATGAAAGCAGAGACACTGTCATGAAAGCAGAGACACTGTCATGAAAGCAGAGACACTGTCATGAAAGCAGAGACACTGTCATGAAAGCAGAGACACTGTCATGAAAGCAGAGACACTGTCATGAAAGCAGAGACACTGTCATGAAAGCAGAGACACTGTCATGATAGATGTTTGTCTTCTGGCATGAATGCGTTATGAAGACTGGCACAGCTGTTTCCTGATCACTTGTAAATCATTTTTTTGTTTACATCCCCAATTTCTGATGAGGCCTTGAAGACGGTGACGCTCTCTCACTGTACTGGACGGGTCTGTCAGTCTCGCAAGATACAGCTTCAAGATAGCCCTGAAGTTTACCCATCTACCGGTCTATCTGAATGGCATTGTTAGGGTAAAAAAAAGCGTAGTTACTGTGCTATTGCTAGCTAACGGGTATTTTGCTATTTAAGACTCTAGAATGAGGGTAGATAACAAGTATTTTGCTATTTAAGACTCATGAATGAGACTAGCTAGCAGGTGTACATTGCTATTTAAGACTCCAGAATGAGGCTAGCTAGCAGGTAATTTGTTATTTAAGACTCCTGAATGATGCTAGCTAGCAGGTGCACTTTGCTATTTAAGACTCCTGATTGAAGCTAGCTAACAATTTTCTCAATAAAGTCGTCTGCAGAGAGGCATCATCTAACACGTCAGAACACGTCGTGAACACGTCCCGAACACGTCGTGAGCACGATGTGAACACGTCGGAGCATCAACGCACTCCAGTAATCTTGACCAAGACATGCAACGTCGCGTTTTCCTAACGACAGCCACGTGGCCAGTCACATGGGGCCGGTACGAGACTAACTACTCTGACTTCCGTAACGATCAATATAAACACCTAACCTAACTTAACCTAACTAACCCTAACCTAAACTAGCCTAATCTAAACTTATCTAATCCAACCAAAGCTGGCATAAACTAATCCTAACCTGGCACTCATAACTACTAATAGACCTGATGTAGGTCCTCTGACCCCAGCAACTAATAACTCTAGCTTGACCCTAGCTACTAATAACCCTTCCCTTGATCCTAGCTACTAATAACCCTTCCCTTGACCCCAGCTACTATTAACCCATCCCTTGACCCCAGCTACTAATAACCCTTCCCTTGACCCCAGCTACTAATAACCTTCCCTAGACCCCAGCTACTAATAACCCTTCCCTTGACCCAGCTACTAATAACCTTTCTCTTGACCCCAGCTAGTATTAACCCTTTCTTTGACCCCAGCTAATAATAACCCTCCCCTTGACCCCAGCTAATATTAACCCTGTCCTTGACCCCAGCTACTAATAACCCTTCCCTTGATCCCAGCTACCCACCCCTAACTCCGCTAATAACCCTCATTGACCCCATTAATAACCTTCTCTAACCCTACTAATAATCCCCCCTTGACCCCAACAACAAAAAATACCCCATACCCCATCCACCACAGAACGTGACTGTCTCACTGTCTAATCCCCACTCCATATACTCCATAGCCTCGAAACCCTCCATTGGCCCCTGAAATAAACGAAGGATTTGCGGTAATTAGGTCCCCTCTAATGGGGTCGTTAGGAGCGATGGTCTTCACACGGGAGACAAACAAATGACAGAGATTAGTCTTCTTGACTGTTATTTGGTCAATATAATTAATTATCTTATTTTGGGTCTATAGATTCTATTCACTTTCTAGTGAACGTTTCTCCTGCTCATCTTGGATGAGGAATTAGTCACATGTGCAACACACCTGGGTATCTATTTGTAGACGTCTACAAATAAAGATACCCAAATGTTGCACATGTGTCTAATTCTTCGTTAGAGTTGTTTGTGCTCTCAGAGGAACAAATAGTAAGTTTGTGAATGTTATGAATGTGTTTGGTTGGGAAGGTTCATGAGAGAGAACGACTACC
Source organism: Cherax destructor (assembly GCA_009830355.1). Classification (NCBI taxonomy): domain Eukaryota; kingdom Metazoa; phylum Arthropoda; class Malacostraca; order Decapoda; family Parastacidae; genus Cherax; species Cherax destructor. The sequence continues at coordinate 30,809 of WNWK01002867.1, read as the reverse complement.
GCTATGTCTACCTAAACAAATAACTACCACTACAGTACTTTCCCCGTACACAGACAAGCAACCACAGCACAGCCTACCACGGACCTTCAGCCTAAATAAAGTACTACCACCATTTTAGCCTACACAAACAACCGCTATCAAAACACCCACCACCAAAATAACTAAAACTACTACAACAACAACAACAGTAAAACGACTACCAACATTCCCGCCACCATGAGTAACCAACACCACGACAACAATCACTATGACATCAACCACCATGCCAAAATAACAAGTGCAGTAGGTCCGGAGACCCTTTCCGTCAGGTTTTTCTTGTAGTCTCACCCAGACCTTCATACCAGTCTCTCTATAAACAAACATCGACCTGTCTCTGTGTTTGTCTCTCTCTCTCTCTCTCTCTCTGAATGATACACAATAGTTCTTGATCTAAGCAGAAATAGACAGGTCTCGGTGTGAACTTCAAAGTATTCTGCTATCTTTGTCATATACTTCCATATATTCTCTCTCTCTATCTCTCTCTATCTCTTCTCTCTCTCTCTCTCTCTCTCTCTCTCTCTCTCTCTCTCTCTCTCTCACCTGGACTCACCTCCAACATTCCAGAGAGCTGAGCCACGTTGTTTAGTTCGTAACACTTAAGGGGATTATCGCGGGGGAGGCCAGAGGACCCACCTTCTTCCCTCTGCACTTCGCTGTCGCTCTCTTGCCTTCGTCCACCCTCCTCCTGGCTGGGCCCGGCATGCTGCGCTCTCCGCCCATTTGCGGGGTGCCTTATGAAATTGCGTTCGTCTATCATTCTCGTAGACCTCTCCTAGGAGCTCTTTGATGGCTCTCTTTCGAAACAGCGATAGAAATTTGCTCTTACTAGATCACTTCTCGCTCGTTCTCTTGAATATTCGTTTATCGCTTTATTCCCTCGTTTACGAGTTCCCTCCGTGTGTAAACAGAAGTAATATTTGAGCAGTCTTCACGTACACAAACATGCACGTGCAAAAAAAAGAGAGTAATCGGTATATCCTTAAGGTAAACACTGGGTTCTCCTCCTCCGCCCTCTGCCCAAACACAATCTCCCTTCCCCCCCACACACACAGCTCGTCTCCTTGCATACCCAGGGTGCCCCAGCCACCATTGCCAAACCCCCAACACCACCCCAGCCAGCTCCACCCCGCCCCACCTCACCTAAACACATTCAGCGAACAAACATCCAGAAACCACAACATCCCTTGTGGCATCGCTCACTGGAGAGTGACCCACCGTATCTGGCAGCATCTGGCAGTATCCTTTGGTGTCAATTTAGAACGTAACGCATAAAAGGATTAGTAGAAAAAGGAATGTCCCTGAGTGATTTCTTCCCTCAGTTCCTCTCTGAGTTCTTCATTCAACTCTCAATGTGTTTTTTTTTGTGTGTGTGTGATCCTAACCGCGGTGGTGTCGTCGTATACACAGGGATTTACAGGGATTCCACATACTCCTTCTGAAGGATTATAGGATGGGCAATGTGTGCTTGGTGTCTCCTACACAGTTGTCGATGAGGACTCACAAGGACTCAAATGAGTATCCTTCGGCTGCCACCCGGCAAGTTTGTTGTACCTCTTAACTCACAGGATGCTCAAGAGGAAAATCATGTCTGCCTTTTTATGTTAGTGTCTAGCAACGCAGCGGCTGCAACTCGAGTAGCTGGCTGAGTTTTTGGGATAGTTAGATTAAGTTATTGCCGGAGTAGACGTCCTGGAGTTACTTCTTCAGCGTCGAGGAACATTAACGTACTTGGTAAATTACGAATTCATCATTCGGCGGAGTGGAAGCCATGAATGTGAATAAACAGTCTCTGTTTTACACCAAACTGCCTTGCCTCAAACTGCTTTAACTCAAACTGCTTTACCTCAAACAGCCTTATTTCAACTTATCTTTATATAAAATTGTGCCTAAAAGTTCCCGTAAGACACAGCATTCATTGAAGTCACACACACACACACACACACACACACACACCACACACACCACACACACACACACCACACACACACACCACACACACACACCACACACACACACACACACACACACCACACACACACCACACACCACACACACACACATGCGGGGCCAGGAGCTTTGAATCGACCCCTGCAACCACAACTAGGTGAGTACACCACACACACACACACACACACACACACACACACACACACACGCGGGGCCAGGAGCTTTGACTCGACCCTGCAACCACAACTAGGTGAGTACACCACACACACACACACACACACACACACACACACCACACACACACACACACACCACACACACACACACCACACACACACACACACCACACACACACACACACACACACACCACACACACAAGCATATACAACAGGCCTAGTGTCTAATCGACATGTGCCTAGGACAAAATGGTAAACACACAACCCTGCCTTTAAAATCTTCCCCATTTTCTGTTAAGGTTATGAGTTATTTAAGTGCTTCCAGCCACCATAGAAAACGGGGTGAATGTGGCCAGCTGGTCGAGCCACACCACACAGGTCGAGCCACACCACACAGGTCGAGCCACACCACACAGGTCTAGCCACACCACACAGGTCGAGCCACACCCTCATGTTTGTTTCTCGTCCTCCCTCCTCGTCCATCTTCAACACAAACACAAAAGTTAGAAAATATAACTATGGATAGAAATTTGAACCATCAGCTGGTTTGTGGTCTGCTATAGCTGGCTGCTATATTGCTGGCAACACTGTAACGCTGTTCAGCCAGCTGGTACATTATTAGTAACACTGTCACACTGTTCAACCAGTTGGTACATTGTTCAGGTATTATGTCCAAGGAGGGAATGGAACGGTTGCAGGAGAGGGAGGGAGGAGGAATGGGGGGAGGTCTTCTTTCGTAGCTAGCAACAGCAAACATCCTTCCCCCCTTCCTCTCCTTCTCCCCTTGCCCCTTCCCTCCAGGGGGAGGGAGGGGGGTTGAGGGAGCTGGGGAATTTCACCTCTCTCGAGATTTTTTTTTCCATTCTTGACTGGAAAAAGTTTATGGTTCTTTCTTCTCCTGCAGCCACGAGGCTTTGTGTTTACGTCTACCTTTGTATCCACGTCTACCCGTGTGTCTACGTCTACCTTTGCTCTCCTAATTCCTTCTCACTTGCGCCTGCCTCCTTTCTTCTCGTTTATTACCCATTCGTTTGGCGACAGTGTCCTCGACTTTAACACCTGCGCCTAATCCGGAAGCCTGCGGCTGCTATGGTCTCAATGGAAACTCAAAAGGTGGCTTGAAGGACTAGCTTGAGGGCTGTAATGTACTTCCAGGGTGCGGGGTCCTCTCTGCCTCCATCCCTGACTGTCTTCCTGACTGCCTGCCTGCCTGCCTAACTGCCAGCCTGCTTGCCTGCCTATTTTCCTGCTTGCATGCCTGTTTGCATGACTGCTTGCCCTCTTGCCTGTCTGCCAGACTGTATGTCACTCTGCCTGTAAGTCTGTCTGACTGCCTGCCTGTCAGTCTGCCTGTCAGTCTGCCTGACAGATAAGCAAAACAGTGTTCGCGTAAATGAAGTCAAATCAGAACTGGGACCAGTCGCAAGTGACGTTCCATAGTGAGTCAGTTTCATACCAATTGTTCGTGGGGAATAAAATCGTGAGGAAAATCGTTCGGGGAAATAAATAGCGACATGAGTAAATTCTCTGACCACACATACGAAGTCAACAACAAAATAGACCTGCTAGTAAATTCAGAGAGGAAGGGAGGGATGGCAAATTGTTTCACAATTATTTAGCCGCGTTAATGCCAGTATCGAGATGTTCTGAGACGCGCTTAAAATGTGGATAACTGCAAATCTATCTGTAACAGTAGCTAAACTATATGGAAATGTTTTGATAAAATATATTCGTTCTGCAAAACTAGTAAATGTTAGTCTCCATGTAAACAATATCACCATTCTCTGGATTGAAACTAACTGCAGCAAATATAAACTAAATATAGAACTTGATCTCGCCAGATGCGGACAAAAAATAAAAAATAAAACTTGAGAATCATGATTAACAAAAGATCTGAAGTGGAGACACCAAGTGCTGAAGTGTTGGTGAGGAAGGAAGGTTGACGGACTACGTGGGTTTGCGTCGAGAAATATGCGTAAGGAACAACATGAGTAAGGAACAATGTTCCAAGGCTGTGGTACACCACTGGTACAATTTATGTGCTGCAGACGAGCAAGACAAATGTGCTGTGCCTGGGTCTCTCTATCTTCTCAGGCTCACAATGTCTGTATTTTTTTTTATTGACACAGGTCGTTTCCCACTTTAATCATCATTCACTCCATCACTGTCTTGCCAGAAGCGCGCTTATACTAGTTATAATGAACATAAGAACATAAGAAAGAAGGAACACTGCAGCAGGCCTACTGGCCCATGTGAGGCAGGTCCAATTCTCCTACCGGCTTAAGCCTTAACCTAGTCAGATCAGGTCACATTCACTTAAGGAAGGAGCACGGCATCTGACATAGTAGCACAAGCTAGTCAGGTAAAACTCACACCCACCCACACCCACTCATGTCTGGTTAACCGGTTTCCCCGAATCCCTTCATAAATTTTACTTCGATCACACTCCAACAGCACGTCAAGTCATAAAAAATCATTTGCCTCCACTCGCTCCTATCTAACACGCTTAGGCACACTTGCTGGAAGTCCAAGCCCCTCGCACACAAAACTTCCTAAACCCCCTTCCTCCAACCGTTCCTTGGACCACCCCTACCCCGCCTTCCTTCCACTACAAATTCATACGCCCTCCAAATCATTTTATTTTTGTTTCATCCTCTCTAAATGTCCGAACCACCTCAACAACCCATCCTCAACCCTCTGGATAATACTTTTAGTAACCCCACACCTCCTCCTAATCTTCAAACTGCTGATTCTGGGTATAATATCCACACCGCACGTTGCCTTCAGACGCTACATCTCCACTGCCTCCTGTACTTCAATTATCATAACGTAACATAATGAACATAAATACGCTGGAAAACTTACAGGGAAGAATAAACAAGTTAACTCCCTGAACAGTGTCAGAAATCTTTCCGAAAAAAAAATACTTAAAACCATTGAAGTTACATTCTCTACACTGGCGAAGAATAAAGGGACAAATTTTGAAATGGGCAAATAAAAATTAGGTAAAGCTAACATGGGTATAAATTAACTCTTCACAATATCTTACAAAGACAGAAATCGTAGCAATGAATTAAAGTTGGAGGAGTTTACATTTTTATGTCACGCTGTTGAATTTACAGGCTGAGAGTGTTATCATACCATCAGCTCATTTACAGGCTTGGAGTTATCCTACCATAACTCATTTACAGGCTTAGAGCTGTTATCCTACCATAACTCATTTACAGGCTTAGAGCTGTTATCCTACCATAACTCATTTACAGGCCTGGAGCTGTTATCCTACTTCAACTCATTTACAGTCTTAGAGCTGTTATCCTACCCTCAGCTCATTTCAAAGCTTATCCCTAAGGTATACTACCCCCCTCCCTTCTCCCCAGGATGCGACTCACAACAGTCCACTAACAAACAAGTACCTACTTTCTGCTAAGGGCGCAGGGGCAACAGGTGTCAGGAAACATCTCCAGCGCTTCCACACATTTAGAAAGGATATAGAAAGCAGGACATAGAAAGGATACAGAAAGCAGGACATAGAAAGGATATAGAAAGCAGGACATAGAAAGGATATAGAAAGCAGGACATAGAAAGGATAGAAAGCAGGACATAGAAAGGATATAGAAAGCAGGACATAGAAAGGATATAGAAAGCAGGACATAGAAAGGATATAGAAAGCAGGATATAGAAAGCACCAGTTCGACAGTAGAGATGTAGATGAGTTTAACAATCTGCCAAGTACGGTCGATGAAGAGACTGCTTTATGTAGCTTTAAAAATAATTTAGACGAATGTATGAGTGGAGTTATTGTCTAATAAATCCGAAACTAGTCTTAAGTTTGCCTGATTTACTCCAATATTGGAGCTTTAATAGACACTGTGTAACTTGCCAAGACAAAACCATTCTTATTACTAATTTTTTTACAAACTAAACATTCTGAACTACCTCACTATGGTAAATCTATTTAATCATTTGTAATTTGTACTCATTTGTAATCTGTAATACAATCTAGTTATCCTGAACTACCTCACAATTGTAAATCTCTTTAATAATTTGAAATTTACATTCATATGTAATTTGTAATATAGATTAAAACCTAGTATTAAGTCTGCCCGAAATGTCTAGCATGCCCAGGCATGCTAGGCATGCTAACGGCCATCTTTGTAATTATAGTCCTTAGTCCTTAAAATGTAAAACACACATTGTAATTTTTACAGATAAATAAATCAATTTGAATTTGAATTTGAGACGAGTGAGTGTAACGCCTACCTCTCACGGGCTAGTAGGCCAAATTCAGATGTTCGCTTTCAACATGAACGTCTTCGTGTGATGTTTGCTGCCTTCTAAGACGTTTATTTTCCATATAAATGTATTTTCGGGATGTTTGCTGCCTTCTAAGACGTTCAATTTCCACATGAATGTCTTTTTGGGGATATTTGCTGCCTTCTAAGACATTCACACACTCGCCGACCGTCTTCCTGTATTATCGGCTGCCTTCTAATACGCCCAGACTCCCGATGAACGTACTGTCTGTGGTGTTAACTCTCTTCTACGTTCTCTATCGTTCTTTTAAATTATTTAAGTGGATAATTCTCCTTGTTTTCCTCTCCGCCTCAGGAGTCAGTAATCACTTTCTACCATGCATATTCCATCTTCATCAGCACCTCCCTAGCATCTCCCCAGCCTTCCCCAACACCTCTCCAGCCTTCCCCAACACCTCTCCAGCCTTCCCCAACACCTCTTCAGCCTTCCCCAACACCTCTCCAGCCTTCCCCAACACCTCTCCAGCCTTCTCCAACACAGATTGGAGGGAAGACTCATCATTAGAGAACCGTTTGTAACACATAATAGGATTAAGCTGAGGGTAAGAGGAAGGGGGTCGTAAACGAGACATCCCAACCTGACTCGTCCCCCCCTCAACCCCCCTTCCCCTCCCCTCCCTCTTCTGGAATACACATTTGATTCCCCGTTATTTGGATCGTGTCGTCAGTTCCCCCCCACTTACCTTTCCAAACCTGTATTTTCTTTATCTTCCTTCCTTCCTCTCTTCCATCCTTCTTCATCTTGCCTCTCTCTCACCGTCTCATCATCCTGTCTTCCCCATCTGTCCTCCTTACCTACTCCTCCTCCTCCTCTACCAACTCCCTAGCCCCCCTTCCTTCTTACAGCCATCTAGTGGTCATGTTTTGCAGGTAAAGTTTTACCACCAAGAAGGTCAAACAAGACCTGTTTACTTAAGAAAAAATGTACTTCTTAATTTCAACCTCTAGCTACACTGCGGCCTCTCCTTTGTTTACTTATCGTTCAGGAAATCTGATTATATATATATAAAAATATATATATATATATATATATATATATATATATATATATATATATATATACACATGCAACAAGATCACAATAAACAGGTGATATCACAATATATAGAACAACCACTGTGAAAATAGTGAATTCCAAGCGCTTGTGACTTGTCACATTATCATAGTTCCTTGGTAATGTGACAAGTGACTAAAGCGCTTGGAATTACACTATTTTTCACAGTGGTTGTTCTGCTATATATATATATATATATATATATATATATATATATATATATATATATATTACAACAAGTGGGCCGTCTCCCACCGAGGCAGAGTGACCCAAAAAGAAAGAAAATCCCTAAAAGAAAACACTTTCATCATCATTCAACACTTTCACCACACTCATACATAATCACTGTCTTTGCAGAGGCGCTCAGAAAACGACAGTTTAGAAGTCCCTCCCAACTGTCACTATCCCAGACATCTCCTTTAAAGTGCAGGCATTGTACTTCCCATTTCCAGGACTCAAGTCCAACTAAATCAATTAACTGGTTTCCCTGAATCCCTTCACAAAATGTTACCCTGCTCACACTCCAACAGCTCGTCAGATCCCAAAAACCATTCGTCTCCATTCACTCCTATCTAACACGCTCACACATATATATATACATACACTCTATGAAATCACAATACGAGTGTGGGATTCGGACCCACGGCAAGCGAGCCTTAAAATTCGTCTGCCCTGGGATCGAGCCCAACACCAGCTCTGTTATATTTTTTTTTTTGCATTCGTGTCGTTACGATTTCGTGAGTTATACGTTGTTTTATTTGTATTAAGAAATGGGAAGAGAAGCAGGTTAGGACTGGGAGAGAAAGTGCATATATTCAAATGTATCTTAGAAATTATTATTGTTATTATTATTATTGTTGTTGTTGTTATTTCTATTATTATTACTATTATTATTATTATTTATTATTATTATTGATATTATTATTATTATTATTATTATTAATATACAAGCTAAACATGACCCCTGCCTTCCCCCACCCATGGTATCCCCAGCATACTTACTTGTAATAAGCACCTTACACCTGCCACACCTACACAAACCTCTAACCGGCTTTTCAAACTCTCACTGAAACCTAATAAGTTCCCCTTAAACTTACCAACTTGGAACCTTATAGTGTCCTCCCTAAATACCCGGTAACACACAACACACACACACACACACACACACACACACACACACACACACACACACACACACACACACACACACAACTAGCTAAGCGCCTCAGAAGCACGCAGTAACTTAGGAAAGTGCAGACCAGTGCTCACTCAAACTAGGCGGACATAATTAAGCAGTGGTGCATACCCTCATTTGCATATTACGAAGCATTTTGAGAGTATAATGTCACTGGAGATCCGCTTTAGCTAACACTCACCGCTGACTTTCCCCACAGGTTGTAAATTCACATATTTTCCTGTCAAAATTAAGGTATATACACATTTGTGTAAATATAAATGTACGTATACTCGTGTAACAGGTAATGTATAAAATATATATATATATATATATATATATATATATATATATATATATATATATATATATATATATATATATATATATACAAGAGAACCACTATGAAAAAATAGAAGAATTCCAAGCGCTTTCGTGACTACTCACATTATCAAGGAACTATAAAACAAAACATAACAAGAAGGCTTATAAAGGGGCAAGACCTCACAGTCACATCATACTAACAAAGACCACACCTCACAGTAGAGTAACATCGCCCGACTCTGTGAAGAGGACCTGAAACTCTTCCCAAGAATTAAGATTTGTCCAATTTATCATTAAATTCTTCCCAAATTTTATTAATTATAAATTAATCCAATTTATAAATATATAAATATATAATATATAAATATATAAATTGGATTCATTTAGTATCAGTATTTCAGGAATTAAAATATTCTTGACTGGTGGTGAACAGCTGACATACAGCCTTCATGTAATCTCGCTGAAAGACATACATCTCTGTGTATACCAGCATATACGCTGAGACAGGAAACCCTCAGAGTGCAAATTGAGAGAAGAACATTTCTCGGCGTACATACGCTGAGAGACTTACATCTCTTAGCATACATACACTGAGAGACTTACATCTCTGAGCATACATACGCTGAGAGACTTACATCTCTGAGCATTCATATGCTGAGAGACTTACATCTCTTAGCATACATATGCTGAGAGACTTACATCTCTGAGCGTACATACGCTGAGAGACTTACATCTCTGAGCGTACATACGCTGAGAGACTTACATCTCTGAGCGTACATACGCTGAGTGACTTACATCTCTGAGCGTACATACGCTGAGAGACTTACATCTCTGAGCATTCATATGCTGAGAGATTTACATCTCTTAGCATACATATGCTGAGAGACTTACATCTCTGAGCATACATACGCTGAGAGACTTACATCTCTGAGCATTCATATGCTGAGAGATTTACATCTCTTAGCATACATACGCTGAGAGACTTACATCTCTGAGCGTACATACGCTGAGAGACTTACATCTCTGAGCATTCATACGCTGAGAGACTTACATCTCTGAGCGTACATACGCTAAGAGACTTACATCTCTGAGCATACATACGCTGAGAGACTTACATATCTGAGCATACATACGCTGAGAGACTTACATCTCTGAGCATTCATATGCTGAGAGACTTACATCTCTGAGCGTACATACGCTGAGACTTACATCTCTGAGCATACATACGCTGAGAGACTTACATCTCTGAGCATACATACGCTGAGACTTACATCTCTGAGCATACATACGCTGAGAGACTTACATATCTGAGCATACATACGCTTAGAGACATATCTCTGAGCGTACATACGCTGAGAGACTTACATCTCTGAGCATACATACGCTGAGAGACTTACATCTCTGAGCATACATACGCTGAGAGAGTTACATCTCTGAGCATACATACGCTGAGAGACTTACATCTCTGAGCGTACATACGCTGAGAGACTTACATCTCTGAGCGTACATACGCTGAGAGACTTACATCTCTGAGCGTACATACGCTGAGAGACTTACATCTCTGAGCGTACATACGCTGAGAGACTTACATCTCTGAGCGTACATACGCTGAGAGACTTACATCTCTGAGAGAACATACGCTGAGAGATACATTTCTCGTAGTGTATATGTAATGAGTGATATAAATCTCTCATACATATACACTGAGATATATAAATCTCTCAGTGTATATACCCTTGTGTAGTACTACACTACTGTTATAGGGAGTGAAAATTTTAAAGTTTTACAGGTGTTGCATACAGCAGGTATTGCTTGCAGCAGGTGTTGTTTGTAACAGGTGTTGTTTGTAGCAGATGTTACTCGTAGCAGGAGTTGCATGTAGGTGTTCCTTATTGCAGGTGTTCCTTGTTGCAGGTGTTCCTTGTTGTAGGTGCCGCTTGTAGCAGCTACTGTTGAAAGCAGGTGTTACTTGTTGAATGTGTTGCTTGTTGGAAGTGTTGCTTGTTGCATATTTTATCTTGATGACCCACGTGTGGTCGATAGGCTTGAAACTCAAGATTTTAATAATGGCGAACTCTTCAGTCTGAATCCGTTTTCCTTTAGCTTCGATCTCCCAGCTCTCCCAGCATGGGAGCTGAGGCCGGTGATGCTGAGGACTAGGAAGGATCTCTCCAGGTCATTTTGGCTCTGCCAGGGATGCTTCACACCTCAGAGCGTATGCAAAAGTGTTAGTTTTACAAAGGCCTCCGAGCCCGGCCTAAATGGCTCTTGGGGCCTTCCGTCCTCCTGCCGGGGAAGTGGTCCTGGCGCAGGGGCGCCGCAGAGCTCATTCTCGGGTGTTTCCTGGGCCAGTGGGTGTGCCCTTGTACTGGCTGCTCAAATGACCAACCTGGAGTCCATATCAGTCCCATTGAATCGGCCAATAGCAGAGTGTAGAGACCGAAAAATGGACTTTGCACTTCTCAATCGCAGCCGGCCTCAGACCTGCCTCAAATTTCTGACCATTTCGTCGTTCGTCATAATACGTGAAGCTGCGCACAGATGTCCACGAGGTAAGACTGATTTCTGAGGCTTCTTAAGGGGTGGAGTTTCAGTTGATGAGGCTTCACGAAGGAGCACAGCATCGAGGCCAGGCTTCTCCTGTGCTCCAAATAATGGTAACGCTTGCCAAAACAACTTATAAATTCTCCTGCTGCAGCTCCACCAGCCGCCTTAATCCTCTCCCGCAGTGACCACACCTCCACAAGCCTTCGCTCACCGCCGTTACAACCATGGATACAAAAACCTGCGAGGAATTCCCGCAAAGAGCCAAGCCCAGTGGTACGCCAAAGACAAGCGCATTGTATTGAGTATTTCACGGAGAACTGCATTACATCTATGGACCTTCTTTAGCTTCTTTTATCCTTCTTGTATCCCCCCCCTTTTTAGCTGCCTATCCTCCTCCTCCTCGTACTCGCTTCCTCCCTCTATTATCCCTCTCTCTCTCTCTCTGTCTTTCACCATCTCGATCTTTGTCGCCTTTTGTTCGTCTCTTCCATTTTTCTCTGGCTGTCGAGAGTACCTTAGTTAGGTGTAAAAGGCTGTCTTGACTCCTCTTCATTAAACAACTCACAAAATCCTTTTATTACAGTTTTTTTCCCCACACAGTTCATATAACATGATCTAAAAAAAAATCATTGATAAGCAAAAAAAAAAAATTAATACACAGACTTGTACTTATACTGACAATATTCTTTAATAAAAGTAATTAACAACGTATGTCGCTTTAAAACCAAGTTGATTATGTATGATTATTAGGTAAACGCATTACATGTTGCATGACGCTCAACACTAAGATAACCTGAGTGCATTCTCACCAGTGATCCTTCGTTATCATTACTAGTAATAATAATAAATATGAATAAAATATGAAGGAAACACACACACTATATATATATATATATATATATATATATATATATATATATATATATATACATACATACATACTATGTGTGTGTGTGTTTTTTAGGGATGGCACAGTACAAAAATTTTGGCCGATAACGATACTTTTCCTATATATATATATATATATTCTTTTATATTTATAAATTTGCAGTGACTATGTTCAGTATGGTATAAGGGATTGCTTATTGCACAATAGGTATTAGATAACACAGGAAGGTTAAATATTAAATAAGTTAATTTGTTTAAGATGATATTGTCATTACTCATTACTTGGCCTGTTGTGTTAGTTGCTGGTTGTTACAGTCACTTGTCGATAATGTGTGCGCGCATGTGTGTGTACTCACCTATATGTGGTTGCAGGGATCGAGTCAGCTCCTGGCCCCGCCTCTTCACTGGTCGATACTAAGTCACTCTGTGTGCTCCATGTGCTTTATCATACATCTTCTTAAAGCTATGTTTGGAACTTGCTTCCACTACTTCACTCTTCAGATTATTCCACTTCCTGACAACTCGAAGGCTAAAGAAATACTTCCTAACATTCCTATGACTCATCTGGGTTTTCAGCTTCCAATTGTGGCCCCTTCATCCTGTGTCCCATCTCTGAAACATTCGAGCCCTGTCCACCTTGTCAATTCCACTCAGTATTATATACGTCGTTATCATGTCCCCCCTATCCTCTAGTCTCATCAGGTTGAGTTCCCTTAACCTCTCCTAAGCCATACCCCTCAGTTCCGAGACTAATCTTGTTGCAAATTTTTGCACTTTCTAAAATTTCGTAATGTGTTTGACTAGGCGTGGGTTCCATACTGGTGCTGCGAACTCCAGTATAGGCCTGACGTACACACGGTGTACAATGTTGTAAATGATTCCTTTCTCAGATGTCTATATGCTAATCTCAGGGTTGTCAAGCGCCCATATGCTGCAGCAGTTATTTGATTGATGTGTGCCTCAGGAGACATATTAGTTATAATGCTTACCCCAAGATCCTTTTCCTTAAGTGACGTTTGCAGCCTTTGATTCCCTAACCTGTATTCCCTCTGCGGTCTTCTGTGTCCTTCCCCAGTCTTCATGACTTGACACTTACTGGGGTTAAACTCCAGGAGCCATTTGTTGGACCAGACTTGTAGTCTGTCCAGATCCCCTTGTAATCTTAACTGATCCTCGCTCGCTTGTATTCTCCTCATCAGTTTCACATCATCAGCGAACAGTGACACTTCTGAATCTATTCCTCCCATCATGTCATTCACGTATACAAAAAACAGCACCGGACGTAGGACTGACCCTTGTGGAACCCTATTCGACACATGCGCCCACTCTGACACTTCATCACGTACCAACACTCGTTGTTTCCTTCCTGTCAGGTATTCCCTGATCCATTGCAGTACTTTCCTTATTCCTGCCTGCTCCTCTAATTTTTGCACGAGTCTCGTGTGGTACCGTGTCAAAAGCCTTCTTGCAGTCCAAAAAGATGCAATCTACTTATCACTCTCTCTCTCCTGTCTTACTTCTGTTACCTTATCGTAGAACTCAAGTAGATTTGTGACACAGGATTTCCCATCCCATCTCTGAAGCCGTGCTGATTGTCATGTATGAGCCCAATCTTTTCAATGTGTTCCACCACTTTTTTCCTGATAATCTTTTTTATGACTTTACATACTATGCAAGTAAGTGACACTAGTCTGTAGTTTAACGCTGCCTGTCTGTCTCATTTCTTAAAAATTGAAACTACATTTGCTGTCTTCCACGTCTCAGGCAATTGCCCAGTTTCGATAGATTTACTGAAGATTGCTGCTAGCGGAACACACAGTTCCTCTGCTCCCTCTCTCAGTATCCATGGAGATATGTTATCTGGGCCCACCGCCTTTGAGGTATCTAGTTCACCTAGCAGTTTCTTCACCTCTTCCTTGGTTATGTGTATTGTGTCCAGCACCTGCTGGTGCACCCTACCTTCACGGTTTGCTGGAAGCATTCCTGTCTCTATTGTGAATACTTCTCTAAATTTTGTGTTTAGTTCATCACATACTTCCTGGTCACTCTTTGTGAGCTCCCCTCCCTCTTTCCTCAGCCTGATTACCTGGTCCTTGACTGCTGTTTTCCTCCTGATGTGGCTATACAACAGCTTCGGGTCAGACTTGACTTTCAATGCTGTCATTTTCGTATTGTCGCTGAGCCTCCCTTCTAATCTGTGCATATTCGTTTCTGGCTCTTCGGCTAATCTCTTTATTTTTCTGGGTCCTTTGTCTTCTGTACTTTTTCCATTCTCTAGCACACTTAGTTTTTGCCTCCCTACACCTTTAGGTGAACCAAGGACTCGTTCCGGTCTTCCCATTATTTCTGTTTCCCTTGGGAACAAACTTCTCTGCCTCTTTGCATTTTGTTGTCACATAGTCCATCATTTCTGTTACTGGTTTTCCTGCCAATTCTCTCTCCCACTGAACGTGCCTGTGTAGTATCCCCTTTTGTAGTTTGGTTTTTCCCGTCCTATTCCTGCTACCCTCTCCACTTGTAGCTCAACTATTTAATCAAATCACAGAACCACGTGATCACTAGCTCCAAGGGGCCTTTCGTACGTGATATCCTCGATGTCCGAACTACTCAAGGTGAATACTATGTCCAGTCTTGCTGGATCATCCTCACCTTTCTCTGGTAGTGTGTGTGTGTGTGTGCGTGCGCGCACGCGCTTGTCTCAGTCTGAAAAAAGGGGGGTCTCTTTATCATGGGGGTCACTTTACTACGTGTGTGTGTTCGTTTACGTGCTTGTCTGTCTTTGAGAAAAAGGGGGGGGTCACTTTATCACGCTAGGCTACGCTACTCTTTTGAAGATTATAGTATTTCTTAATTTATTCCTTATTAATATATACTAATATTTACTACTATAATACTTACTGGTGTACACATGTGTTTGTGTGTGCGTGCGCGTTTACTAGCTTGTCGTTCTTTGAAAAAAGGGAAGGGGGGGAGTCACTAGGCTACACAACTCTTCTGAAGATTTTTAGATAACTTACTAAATATTGTCAGGGCTACCCCTATCTATCTCCTGGCTGATGCTATAGCATACAGCCAGCAGGGCGAGGCACTATGACACTTTAGACACCAACCAAAATTGTTGCCACTCACAGGCAAGTGATGTCGTCTGCACAGCACTGGAGGCTCCTGGTGGTGTCTTCTATGAACTCCTTCAGTTTGTATCTCCCTCCGTAGCTTCTATCATACTTTCAAGTTTTTATTTTTTAATAACTTGGTATTCACTCTTTTTTTTTATTTTAGTATTATGGTCATAATAAATTTGATGACAATAACTGGAGTCACAACACCAACTGCTGCGGATTGACTATTTTTTTCTTTCATTATTTACTGTATCACTCGTTTATGACCTTAACACTACACTGCTGCTATAACCGACCAGATATTTGCATTTATTTTTATTTAAGGTTACAACCTTGACCCATTAAATATGTTTGTTTTTATTATTTGTGTCAACACTGGCGCCGGCACTGACCAGCTGACTGCTACCCTCCCTCACACACCTGCCAGTAAAATCACTCGCATTCAAATTTAAATTGTAAAATTCTTGATCTAATCACATTATTCACACTCTAGAAAGCTGTTACACTCTTGTAGGTATGTTCACTGATTCAGTCACGTACGATCACCGCTAATAATATCTTAGGACAGCCACTAGAACGCTAAATCCTGGGAACACTATTTAACGATACTGCTTCACGTGTGTGTGTATTTGTGTGTCTGTATGCTCTCCTATTGGTATGTTTATGAGTAACTGACAATCGTGAGAGAGTGTTTATGTTGATATATTTAAGCACACATGTAATATTAATATTTTAACAAGTATTAGCTGGTGTCAGTTGTTTTTAACCGATACCGTAAAAGAACACAGATGCGACTAATGTGACATTTTATTGTGTTAACGTACCAGGCAAATCACCACCGACCTAACAACAGAAGAGTCAAATGATCCCACTGTCTACCTGTCCTCATGCTAATATGGCATTATTCAGGTCACCATGTGTCACTCACACCTCACTCGTATGTCTTGGTGTTGGCTCACGTGTCTTTATATATACATATAGGTGCCGAATAAATAAAATGTGCTATTTTGGCTTAAATAGCAAAGCTCTTCTTGCCGAATAAGGCAAGCGAAAATTTGTGTATGCAATAATTTCGCAAAAATCATTCTGAACCTAACGAAAAAATATATTTCATTGTATTTAAATTATTGTAAACTTATCTAAAATATATTTAGTTGGATTAAGCTAAATTAAATTGCCCGTTTTATAATAAGGTTAGGTAAGTTTTCTAAGGTTCTTTTGATACAAAATTATTAATTTTTACCATAAAATAAATGAAAAAAAATATATCTTTAAACGTATAAGAGAACATTTTAGAAAGGACTTAATTTTAAATGAGTTCTTGCTAATTGATCAATTTTACCTATTTATTAAGTGAGAAAAGAAGACTTGGTTAAGAATAAAAAAAAAAGAAACCTTCCTTAACTAACAAGAAAGTACACTTAGGTTAATGTTCAGTGTTTGTTTAGTGTAAATCTCTTCTGAAAACACTTTATAGAAGAACACACACACACACACACATACACCAGTTTGGAACCCACACCTAGCCAAGCACGTAAAAAAGCTAGAGAAAGTGCAAAGGTTTCCAACAAGACTAGTCTCGGAGAGGTTAAGGGAAATCGACCTGACGACACTGGAGGACAGGAGAGATAGGGGGGACATGATAACGACATATAAAATACTGAGAGGAATTGACAAGGTGGGCAGAGACAGAATGTTCCAGAGATGGGACACAGCAACAAGGGGACACAGTTGGAAGTTGAAGACTCAGATGGATCACAGAGATGTTAGGAAGTATTTCTTCAGTCACAGAGTGGTCGGGAAGTGGAATAGTTTGGGAAGCGATGTAGTGGAGGCAGGTTCCATTCATAGCTTTAAGAAGAGGTATGACAAAGCTCATGGTGCAGGGAGAGTGACCCAGTAGTGGCCAGTGAAGAGGCGGGGCCAGGAGCTATGACTCGACCCCTGTAACCACAACTAGGTGAGTACACACGCACGCACACACACACGCAATATGTATGTATATATATATATATATGCAAGCGCTTGTGGTTTCTCACATTATAACACTTCCTTGATAATGTAAGAATTCATGAAAGCGTTTGGAAGTTCACTATTTATTCACACTGGTTGTTTTGCATATTGTGAGATCACACACACATATATTTATATTTATATATGTATATATATATATTTTTTTTTTTTTTCATACATGCATATAAATGCTTTATTAATAGACAGAATACATTTATAGAAAACACAAACATGAATACAATGGTACAATATGTCAAAGATTATGAATCTCCTCCAGTTCCTCCGAAGCCGGACGCGAGCCAAGTATGCAGCATGCGTTTCCCCTCTGGATGGCCACGCTGAGACGCTGGAACATGAACGTGGCTGCCCTTGGGTCCCTGGTGGTGTCGATGAGTCTGGAACCCAGTTCTTTAAGGAAACGTGTTGCATTTTTTCCCCACGCTCCCAAGGTCTCTGATCCCACTGGGATATATATATATATATATATATATATATATATATATATATATATATATATATATATATATATATATATATATATATATATATATATATATATATATATATATATATATATATATATATATATATATATATATATATATATATGTGTGTGTGTGTGTGTGTGTGTGTGTGTGTGTGTGTGTGTGTGTGTGTGTTCTTCTATAAAGTGTTCTCAGAAGCCACTTACAATAAACAAACACTGAACGTTAACCTAAGTGTACTTTCTTGTTAGTTAACGAAGGTTTCGTTTTTTCTATTCTTGACCAAGTCTTCCAGACATCATTATTGTCTTCTTGTCTTCACTTAATAAATTAATAACTCACTCAAAATAAAACCCATTACTTCTTTGAACCCAAGTAAACCCATTTTGAGGCAAAATAAAACTCATTATTTAATTAATCACGGTTAAGCAGCGCTGTATGACCCTGGTGGGTTTAGCGCTTTGTTATGATTGTAATAATAATAATAATAATAATAATAATAATAATAATAATAATAATAATCACAGTTAAAACCCACTATTTTAATGCACACAGAGGGGACGGGAGCTAAGCCTGGTTAACAATTATATATACTTGAGAAGAAGAAGAACAAAGTAACAATTCGGGCAGGCAGAAGAAAGCAAGCAGCCTGGAGGACAGCCAGGCAGCCAGCCAGGCAGCCAGCCAGGCAGGCAGGCAGGCAGGCAGGCAGGCAGGCAGGCAGGCAGGCAGTAAGAAGACAAGCAAGCAGGCGAGCAAGCAGGTAAAAGGCGATTGGCACACCACTAAGTGTTCCATTGTTGCACACTATAAGGAATAATGGCAACCACACACGAGAGTGTTTACCTCTGCTTTAGCGCTGTGTGCAGCAGCAGCAGCAGCAGCAGCAGCAGCATTCTTTTCCGCCAGTACCCCTGAGGCAGTGAATTATTGAAAGGGGTAACTACGGCCGCTCCTCAAGCCTTTAACCGATACTTTCTATTGAGAAAGGAACTAAATGCTTGCTTCATTTTATTGGAGTTGCATTTATCATTGTGGCATTGATGGTAGTCAGTGCTTTGTCAGCTAATGTGGTTGTTTATGGCGATTGTGGCTTTGGAGGGAGGGGGTGTTGTTTTGGGGTTGGGAAGTGCTATTTTGGAGGATGAGGTGTTGTTTTAGAGGAAGGGGTGTTGTTTTAGAGGATGGTATGTTCATTTGGAGAAAGGGGTGGGTGTTGTTTTGGAGGGAGGGAAATCTGGAGAAAAGGGAAGTTGCTTTTGGAGGGAGGGGAAGTTGTTCTGGAGGAAGGGGGTGTTATTTTGGAGAAGGAGGCGTTGTTTTGGAGAAAGAGGTGTTGTTTTGAGGTACAGATATTGTTTTGGAGGAAGATGAAGTTGTTTTGGAGGGAGGAGTGTTTTGGAAAAAGAGGGTGTTGTTTTGGAGGGAGGGGAAGCTGCTTTGGAGAAAGAGGAAGTTGTTTTGGAGGAAGGTAGTGTTGTTTTGGAGGAAGGTAGTGTTGTTTTGGAGGAAGGGGGTGCTGCTTTGAGGTATAGGTGGTGTCTTGGGGGTAGGAGTTGTTGCTTTAGGAGTAGGGTGTTGATTTAAGAGTAGAGTGTGTTGTTTTGGCGATAGAGAGCGTTGTTTTGGGGATAAAGGTGTTTTGGAGAGAGTTTTTTTTTTTAGAGTTAGGGATACACAAAATATATACACACATACACACACTAATATAAAAAACAACAACAACAAGGACTACATTCCTGGGTCCCAGACACAACATAAGGACTAAGGACCCTCATCCCCCCCCCTCATCACACCACTCGTCCTAATCTCTTAAAATAGGTGAAACTCACCTCATTCCGTCATAGACTTTTGTCAGGTTTTGAGGAGCGCCTCGTAAAACTGGTCAGGACCCAGCCGGCTCCAGTCACCTCCGGCACCGGATTAAACATGACAAATTTACAACCTAAGAGACAGTCAAGGGAGGAACGCTGGGAATTATTTGCTGGGATGGACACTCACAGGGCGGCTCCCTTGCCCTTAGGCACTTCCCATCTCATAGGAGCTAGTAAATGCTAGGATTACCGACAAATGGAGATAGTAACTTGGGCTCCTGGAAACTAGTAACTGCTAGGATTACCGACAAAGGGCGCTAGTGAAAATTACTGCTAGGAAGGAGTCCTAGATACTAGTCATCCTTCCCGTCCCTGTAAAGGACTTTTGATCCGTGGAAGTGAGAGTTGCCTTACTTCTCCTTGGATCAAGCCTCATCACTTCTCAGTGTCACTAAGTCGTCTCTCGTAAAGCCAGTGACACACACACACACACACACACACACACACACACACACACACACACACATAACGATATATAAAATACTGAGAGGAATCGACAAGGTGAACAGAGACAGGATGTCCCAGAGATGGGGCACAGCAACAAGGGGTCACAATTGAAAACAGAAGACTCAGATGAGTCACAGGGATGTTAGGAAGTATTTCTCCAGCCACAGAGTTGTCAGGAAGTGGAATAGTCTGGAAAGTGACGTAGTGGAGGCAGGTACCATACATAGCTTTAAGAAGAAGTATGATAAAGCTCATGGAACAGGGAGAGAGCGGACCTAGTAGCAACCAGTGAAGAGGAGGGGCCAGGAGCTATGAATCGACCAATGCAACCACGATTAGGTGAATACAGTTAGGTGAGTGAACACACACACACACACACACACACACGCGCGCATACATACACACACACACACACACACACACACACACACACACACACACACACACACACACACATATATATATATATATATATATATATATATATATATATATATCTTATATCTGGAGGCTCGATCTTCCATTCAAATTCAGGTTACCTGTAGGTTGGTTACCTGTAGTCGCTTCCGGAGGTCACCGCCTCAGCGGCTTGGTCCCAGACCAGTCCTCCTGGTTGCTAGCCTTACTGATCAAGGTGTTAGTGCCAGCAGTCCGCACTTCAGTATTCTCACCACAGCCCTGCTGATCAGGAACTGATTTGAGGAATTTATCGAGTTCCGTCTTGAAGACAGCCAGGGGGAAACAAAAGCAAATTCAACCTTCGTAAGATTTTGTTTAGCCCAAATAAAATTTTGGAAAATTTGCATATGTGTGTGGCCATTTATTTCGGTTGAAGCGGCCAGGATGGAATGGAGTGTAATGTGAGACAGATTGAAGGATAGTGTGAGGAACAGGTAGCCTCGGGTACATGCCAGGTAGGAGCAGCCAGGTACGACGCTTCACACCTTGTCTCTCTCTTACTGCTTTAAGATAGATGTCACTTGGGGCTTAAATTGACCGGATATGACCTACTTACAACGTGTTAGTGAACTGTTATCCAAACGAGTGTGTGTGCGTGTTTATGTGAGTGTGTGTGTGTATGTGTGTGTGTGAGTATATATATATATATATATATATATATATATATATATATATATATATATATATATATATATATATATATATGTCGTGCCGATTAGGTAAAACTGGTCAATTAGCAAGAACTCATTTAAAATTAAGTCCTTTCTAAAATTTTCTCTTGTACGTTCAAAGATATATTTTTTTTCATTTATGTTAATGTAAAAATTTATAATTTTGCACCAAGAGAAACTTTGAAAACTTACCTAACCTTATTACAACAAGCGCAATTTAATTTAGCCTAACCCAGCTAAATATATTTTAGATACGTTAACAATAATTTAATAATAAACAAACACAATGAAATATATTTTTATCTTTTGGTTCAGAATAATTTTTGCGAAATTATTGCATACACAAATTTTCGCTTGTCCTATATGGCAAGATGAGCGTTGCTATTTAAGCCAAAATCGCAAGTTTTAACTAATCGGCACGACATATATATATACGCGCATGCGGATGTGTTTGTGTGTGTGTGTGGTGTGCATTCATATGTTTGTAATCATCGGGGAGGGGAAAGAAGGGGGTCGAATCTCGGTTCCCGTCCAAATTATAATACACTAACAGAGGACCCATTAACATGGAAAAAAAACTGTGTGCTATAGTTAACAGTAAGAAAACAACGTCCTCCTGTTAACAGTAAGAAAGCAACGTCCTCCCGTTAACTGTAAGAAAGCAACGTCCTCCCGTTAACAGTAAGAAAGCAACGTCCTCCCGTTAACAGTAAGAAAGTAACGTCCTCCCATTAACAGTAAAAAAGTAACGTCCTCCCGTTAACAGTAAGAAAACAACGTCCTCCCGTTAACAGTAAGAAAGCAACGTCCTCCCGTTAACAGTAAGAAAGCAACGTCTTCCCGTTAACAGTAAGAAAACAACGTCCTCCCGTTAACGGTAAGAAAACAACGTCCTCCCGTTAACGGTAAGAAAGTAACGTCCTCCCGTTAACAGTAAGAAAGTAACGTCCTCCCGTTAACAGTAAGAAAGCAACGTCCTTCCGCTGTCAATGCACGGCCTAAGCCTACTTACTTCCTTTAAGATTACACCCAATATACGTTTCCATAGTTACTGTTGTTTCGTAATATTAGCTGGATAAAAATCATTTCATATCTATAAACATTTTCATATGGATTTTTATACTCATTTAGATACGTCGTTTATATAAATTATAAACATTGCAGGAGCCTTTTGTAACTTAACTGCGAGAAAGCGTAATAGATAAAAATACAATGAAAAACTGAGAACTAGTCAAACAGTTAGTCAGCCAGCCAGTCAGTCAGTCATTCAGCCTGACAGTCAGCCTGACAGTAATCCTGACAGCCAGCCAGCCTGACAGCCTGCCAACCAGCCAGCCAGCCGGCCGGGCAGCCAAGATCTACACCAATAACGATGATATTACAAGGTGACGGCAGACACTCGTGGTGACGGCAGACACTGGTCGTGAGGACAGACAATGATCGTGACAGCAGACACTCGTGGTGACGGCAGACACTGGTCGTGAGGACAGACAATGATCGTGACAGCAGACACTTGTCGTGACGGCAGACACTGGTCGTGAGGACAGACAATGATCGTGACAGCAGACACTTGTCGTGACGGCAGACACTAGTCGTGAATTCAGACACTGGTGGTGACGGCAGACACTGGTCGTGAGGGCAGACACTGGTCGTGACGGCAGACACTAGTCGTGAAGGCAGACACTGGTCGTGATGGCAGACACTGGTCTTGACGGCAGACACTGGTCGTGATGGCAGACACTGGTCGTGACGGCAGACACTGGTCGTGACGGCATACACTGGTCGTGACGGCAGACACTGGTCGTGATGGCAGACACTGGTCGTGACGGCAGACACTGGTCGTGATGGCAGACACTGGTCGTGACGGCAGACACTGGTTGTGACGGGAGACACTGGTCGTGACGGCAGACACTGGTCGTGATGGCAGACACTGATCGTACGGCAGACACTGTAGTGACGGCAGACACTGGTCGTGACAGCAGACACTGGTCGTGACGGCAGACACTGGTCGTGATGGCAGACACTTGTCGTAACGGCAGACACTGGTAGTGACGGCAGACACTGGTCGTGACGGCAGACACTGGTCGTGACGGCAGACACTGGTCGTGATGGCAGACACTTGTCGTGACGGCAGACACTGGTCGTGACGGCAGACACTGATCGTGACGGCAGACACTGGTCGTGACGGCAGACACTGGTCGTGACGGCAGACACTGGTCGTGATGGCAGACACTTGTCGTGACGGCAGACACTGGTCGTGACGGCAGACACTGTCGTGACGGCAGACACTGGTCGTGACGGCAGACACTGTCGTGATGGCAGACACTTGTCGTGACGGCAGACACTGGTCGTGACGGCAGACACTGGTCGTGACGCCAGACACTGGTCGTGATGGCAGACACTGATCGTGACGGCAGACACTGGTCGTGACGGCAGACACTGGTCGTGACGGCAGACACTGGTTGTGACGGCAGACACTGGTCGTGAGGGCAGACACTTGTAGTGACGGCAGACACTGGTCGTGACGGTAGACACTGGTCGTGACGGCAGACACTGGTCGTGACGGCAGACACTGGTCGTGACAGCAGACACTGGTCGTGACGGCAGACACTGGTCGTGACGGCAGACACTGGTCGTGATGGCAGACACTTGTCGTGACGGCAGACACTGGTCGTGACGGCAGACACTGGTCGTGACGGCAGACACTGGTCGTGATGGCAGACACTGGTCGTGACGGCAGACACTGGTCGTGACGGCAGACACTGGTCGTGACGGCAGACACTGGTTGTGACGGCAGACACTGGTCGTGAAGGCAGACACTTGTAGTGACGGCAGACACTGGTCGTGACGGCAGACACTGGTCGTGAGGGCAGACACTGGTCGTGACAGCAGACACTGGTCGTGACGGCAGACACTGGTCGTGAGGGCAGACACTGGTAGTGACGGCAGACACTGGTAGTGACGGCAGACACTGGTCGTGACGGCAGACACTGGTCGTGACGGCAGACACTGGTCGTGACGGCAGACACTTGTCGTGACGGCAGACACTTGTCGTGACGGCAGACGCTGGTCGTGACAGCAGACACTGGTCGTGACGGCAGACACTGGTCGTGACGGCAGACACTGGTCGTGACGGCAGACACTGGTCGTGACGGCAGACACTGGTCGTGACGGCAGACACTGGTCGTGACGGCAGACATTGGTCGTGAGGGCAGACACTGGTCGTGTGGGCAGACACTGGTCGTGACGGCAGACACTGGTCGTGACGGCAGACACTGGTCGTGACGGCAGACACTGGTCGTGACGGCAGACACTGGTCGTGACGGCAGACACTGGTCGTGACGGCAGACACTGGTCGTGACGGCAGACACTGGTCGTGACGGCAGACAGTCACAATGGGTCTCTAGTAAAACAATGACAAAGTTTGCAGGGGAAAAAATCCAACTTTTTTTAATTGCGATTCGATAGAATTCAACCAAAAAAAAAAATGTTTTCTCCATTGTCGAGCTTATATATCTGGTCACTGTATTACTGTGAGAGAGAGAGAGAGAGAGAGAAGAGAGAGAGAGAGAGAGAGAGAGAGAGAGAGAGTAGGAGAGAGAGTGAGAGAGATTGAGAGTGTGTGAGAGTGAGAGATGAGAGAGAGAGTGAGAGTGTGTGAGAGTGAGAGAGAGTGAGAGAGAGTGAGAGAGAGATTGAGAGTGTGTGAGAGTGAGAGAGAGTGAGAGTGTGTGAGAGTGAGAGAGAGAGAGAAATAGAGAGCGTGAGAGTGAGAGAGTGTGTGAGAGTGAGAGAGTGTGAGAGTGAGAGAGTGTGAGAGTGAGAGTGTGTGAGAGTGAGAGAGAGTGTGTGTGTGTGAGAGTGAGAGAGAGAGAGAAAGAGAGATAACTCACCAGAGGCAGAATGATCACGGTGGATCTGGTGCCAGAGGATCGCCGGGATCCTGGCGCCGGTCCCGGACCATGAGGATCACGAGGGATGATCGTCTGCAGATATAAGGAGCTCAGATGGTGTGGACAGAGTCAGATATGTGGATCAAGAGCTCAGATGGTGTAGATCAAGAGCTCAGATGGGATAAGAGCTCAGATGGTGGGATCAAGAGCTCAGATGGTGAGATCAAAGCTCAGATAGTGTGGATCAGAGCCAGATGGTGGATAAGAGCTAGATGGTGGATCAAAGTCAGATGTGTGAGAGTAGATGATGAGTAGATGGGTGATCAAGAGCTCAGAGGTGCGGATCAAGAGCTCAAATGGTGCGGATCAAAAGTCAGATGTGTGATGAGATGGGATCAAGAGCTCAGATGGTGTGGATCAAGAGCTCAGATGGTGTGGATCAAGAGCTCAGATGGTGTGGATCAAGAGCTCAGATGTGTGGATCAGAGAGAGTGCGATCAAGAGCTCAGATGGTGTGGATCAAGAGCTCAGATGTTGTGGATCAAGAGCTCAGATGTTGTGGATCAAGAGCTCAGATGGTGTGGATCAAGAGCTCAGATGTTGTGGATCAAGAGCTCAGATGTTGTGGATCAAGAGCTCAGATGGTGGATCAAGAGCTCGATGTTGTGGATCAAGAGCTCAGATGTGTGGATCAAGAGCTCAGATGTGTGGATCAAGAGCTCAGATGTGTGGATCAAGAGCTCAGATGTGTGGATCAAGAGCTCAGATGTTGTGGATCAAAGCTCAGATGTTGTGGATCAAATCAGATATGCGTCAGTTTCGAGTGTATCAAGAATATTTTATTATAGCTCATGTTGGATCAAGCTCAGATGTTGTGGATCAATACTCAGATGTTTAAATAAGAGCAATAACAAACACAGATGGTAATCAAAATAATGCATCAGATATGATAATATAATAATAATAATAATAATAATAGTATAGTTTTTATTATTATTAATGAGTAAGCGTCTGGGATCAGAGCTAATTGTCTGGTTCAATGAGATAAGTCTACTGGAACAAGAACTCAGATGGGAATCAAGGAATCTGGACTCTGTGATTCTAAATTCACTGTGAATGAAGAGTCAATGTTTAATGAGATTCATAATAGTCACTGTTTTCTTGTGATTCTAATAGTCACTGTCTTATTCAATAGCTCACGATTTGTTGATTCTAATAGTCACTGTTATTTGGATTCAAAGTCACTGTTTTTTTGGATCAAGTATTTTCGATTCTTAGATTTTGATTCTAATAGTCAATGTTTTTTGGATTCTAATAGTCACTGTTTTCTTGATTCTAATAGTCACTGTTTTATTTGATTCTAATAGTCACTGTTTTTTATTTTGATTCTAATAGTCACTGTTTATTTTATTCTAATAGTCACTGTTTTTTTGGATTCTAATAGTCACTGTTTTATTTGATTCTAATAATATTATAATAGTCACTGTTTTATTTGATTCTAATAGTCACTGTTTTTGGGATTCTAATAGTCATGTTTCTTTGATTCTGAAAGTCACTGTTTTTTTGATTCTAATAGTCACTGTTTCTTTGATTCAAAGTCACTGTTTTTGATCTAATAGTCACTGTTTATTCTAATGATTTGTCACTGTTTTTTGATTCTAATAGTCACTGTTTTCTTTGATTCTAATAGTCACTGTTTTCTTATTCTAATAGTCACTGTTTTCTTTATTCAATAGTCACTGTTTTCTTTGATTCTAATAGTCACTGTTTTCTTTGATTCTAATAGTCACTGTTTTTTTGATTCTAATAGTCACTGTTTTTTTGATTCTAATAGTCACTGTTTTCTTTGATTCTAATAGTCACTGTTTTCTTTGATTCTAATAGTCACTGTTTTCTTTGATTCTAATAGTCACTGTTTTATTTGATTCTAATAGTCACTGTTTTATTTGATTCTAATAGTCACTGTTTTCTTTGATTCTAATAGTCACTGTTTTATTTGATTCTAATAGTCACTGTTTTATTTGATTCTAATAGTCACTGTTTTATTTGATTCTAATAGTCACTGTTTTATTTGATTCTAATAGTCACTGTTTTCTTTGATTCTAATAGTCACTGTTTTATTTGATTCTAATAGTCACTGTTTTCTTTGATTCTAATAGTCACTGTTTTATTTGATTCTAATAGTCACTGTTTTCTTGGATTCTAATAGTCACTGTTTTCTTTGATTCTAATAGTCACTGTTTTCTTTTATTCTAATAGTCACTGTTTTCTTTGATTCTAATAGTCACTGTTTTCTTTTATTCTAATAGTCACTGTTTTCTTTGATTCTAATAGTCACTGTTTTCTTTGATTCTAATAGTCACTGTTTTCTTTGATTCTAATAGTCACTGTTTTCTTTGATTCTAATAGTCACTGTTTTCTTTGATTCTAATAGTCACTGTTTTCTTTGATTCTAATAGTCACTGTTTTCTTTTATTCTAATAGTCACTGTTTTCTTTGATAGTAAGTCACTGTTTTCTTTTATTCTAATAGTCACTGTTTTCTTTGATAGTAATAGTCACTGTTTTCTGTTATTCTAATAGTCAGTTTTCTTTGATAGTAATAGTCACTGTTTTCTGTGATTCTAATAGTCACTGTTTTCTGTGATTCTAATAGTCACTGTTTTCTTTTATAGTAATAGTCACTGTTTTCTGCGATTCTAATAGTCACTGTTTTCTTTTATTCTAATAGTCACTGTTTTCTTTGATAGTAATAGTCACTGTTTTCTGTGATTCTAATAGTCACTGTTTTCTGTGATTCTAATAGTCACTGTTTTCTGTGATTCTAATAGTCACTGTTTTCTGTGATTCTAATAGTCACTGTTTTCTGTGATTCTAATAGTCACTGTTTTCTTTGATAGTAATAGTCACTGTTTTCTGCTATTCTAATAGTCATTGTTTTCTTTTATAGTAATAGTCACTGTTTTCTGTGATTCTAATAGTCACTGTTTTCTTTGATAGTAATAGTCACTGTTTTCTGTGATTCTAATAGTCACTGTTTTCTGTGATAGTAATAGTCACTGTTTTCTTTGATAGTAATAGTCACTGTTTTCTGTGATTCTAATAGTCACTGTTTTCTGTGATTCTAATAGTCACTGTTTTCTGTGAGTCTTTAATTTCCGTTTTCTTTAAGCATATAATCATCGTTTTCTGTGAGTATTTTGTTTCCGTTTTCTTTAAGTGTGTAGTCACCGTTTTCTGTGATTCTACAGTCACTGTTTTCTGTGAGTCAGCAATGTACTCATACTGGATCCGTTTTTTTGTGAATCAGTACCACAAACTTAGTAATATTTATTGAGACATTCATCTGCCTTGTTTATTATTATTATTATTATTATTATGATATTACCTTGGTGCACTAAACCCTTAAGAGTCGCATAGCACCTGTCATATTTTGCATATTGTGATTATTTTGCATATCATTATATAACCTGTTCACCGTGAACTTATTGCATACAGTGGTACCTCGACTTACGAGTTTAATTCGCTCCGTGACGCAGCTCGTAACTCAATTGCTCGTATATCAGATCAATTTTCCTCATTTAAATTAATTGAAATGCCATTAATCCGTTCCAGACCCCCCATAAAAAACCACCCCAATTTTTTTGTTATGAGTTTTTAAATAAGAAAAATGTATATTTATTAATAAGGAATGTTTTTTGCCTTTTTCGCCAGGTCCCAGCAATGTTTTAGAAATGCTGGAGTATATATGAAACTCCTTGAGTGTCACTCCACTGCAAGTGGAGTGACACTCGTGGAATGACATTTGATGATCGTGCACTGTCTTGGCTTTATTTTTCACTGTTACACATAAACATGTCTGTCTGTTTTTTTCTGTCTATCTGTTTATTTCTGTCTATCTATTTCTATCTGTCTATTTGTCTGTCTATCTGTTTGTCTAGCTCTGTCTATGTTTATCTCTGTCTCTGCTTATCTGTCTGTCTGTCTGTCTAGCTCTGTCTATGTTTATCTCTGTTTCTCCTTATCTTTCTTTCTGTCTGCCTGTGTTTCTGTCTTCCCGTCTCTCTACTTGTCTCTGTCTCAGATGCAGAAGACGTTTTGCTTCTTGCACATTTAGATGATCAAGGAAGATGTTTCGATCCTTGTACCTTGAAATGATCAAGACGTTTCACCCCGTTTTTTTGGGAATTTTCTTCTTTTTCATATTCTTTCATCTCTCCTCTTTCTTTTTCTTCATCTTTTATTGTTATTTCTTCCTTCTTACTTCTTTTTCTTTCTTTATTTCTTTCTTTTTCTCCTTTCTTCTCCCGTCTTTCTTCTCCCTTCCTCTTCTTTTTCTTATATCTTCCTTCTTTCTTTATTATTCTTTCTATTTCTTCCTTGTCTTTTTTTTTCATTTCTTCTTCTTTTCTTCTTCATCGCCTACATTAATAGGAAGGTCAAAAAATGGGGATAAGAAAACGGGATTTTGAAATTAAAATGGCTGAGATTCGAAAACAAACCCGAAAGTTTTTTTTTATATGTATATATAACAAAGGCAAGTCAAAGGTAGTAGGTTGGTAGACAGCAACCACTCAGGGAGGTACTACCATCCTGCCAGGTGACTGTGAAACAGAAACCTGAAACTGTTTTACATGATGGTAGGATTGCTGGTGTCTTTTTTCTGTCTCATAAACATGCAAGATTTCAGGTACGTCTTGCTACTTCTACTTACACTTAGGTCACACTACGCAAACATGTACACGTTTATTGTATACACACTCATCTGAGTTTTCTTTGATTTTATCTTAATAGTTCTTGTTCTTATTGCTTTTCCCTTTCATATCCATGGGGAAGTGGAATAAGATTTTTTCCTCCGTAAGCCATGCGTGTTGTAAAAGTCAACTAAAATGCCGGGAACAATTGGCTAGTAACCCCTTTTCCTGTATAGCTTACTAAAAAGAAGAAGAAGAAAATCGTCAAAGTGGGATGTTTGAATGTGCGTGGATGTTGTGCGAATGATAAGAAAGAGATGATTGTAGATGTTATGAATGAAAAGAAGCTGGATGTCCTGGCTTTAAGTGAGACAAAGCTGAAGGGGGTAGGAGAGTTTCAGTGGGGAGAAATAAATGGGATTAGATCAGGGGTTTCAAATAGAGTTAGAGCTAAAGAAGGAGTGGTAATAATGTTGAATAATCAGTTATGGCAGGTAAAGAAGGAATATAAATGTATAAATTCAAGGATTATGTGGAGTAAAATAAAGGTTGGATGTGAAAAGTGGGTTATAGTAAGTGTTTATGCACCTGGAGAAGAGAGAAGTGTAGAAGAGAGAGAGAGATTTTGGGAAATGTTGAGTGAGTGTGTGGGAGTTTTGAACCAAGTGAGAGAGTAATTGTGGTTGGGGAT
>WNWK01002866.1:177500-190629 GCA_009830355.1 Cherax destructor | reverse complement strand
GTTTAAGTAGGTCAACTAGAGCTTGAGACCTAAGTTATCAAAGAGTGTCGAAGTGACACACAACCCAGAACAAAGTCGAATAATCACTGTCTAGTCTATTCTCTGTGAACAGAGTTACACAGAGTTCTGAGAAGTATGATTCGCCTCACCAACAAATACATACTCTACCCAACAGAGTCTAATGTCGAGAACAACAAGAGTGAGGTGTTGACTCGACGAAGGGCAGCAGCCAGAGAGAGAGAGGGACGAGGAACAACCACCCAGCTCAGGTGTGTCCAGAGACTGACTCCTCCCCGCAACAAGACGCCGGCAGCCTAACAGTCGTTTGCCAACACCAAGGTAGTTACTACACACTCTCGAGCACAACAAAATATAATATCCTACCTAAAGTAAATAAATACAAATGATAATCTAATAATAATATAAAGCCAAATATTAACGATTTAGCTATAATCGAGAATATTCGCAATATAAAATTATAGAAAATTGAAATATACATTATATACATTGAGGCCCAGTTCAAGGGGCGCAACAATGGGTGTGTCTAGAAGTGGTGACGGGTGTGTCTACAAGTAGTGACGGGTGTGTCTACAAGTAGTGACGGGTGGGTCTACAAGTAGTGACGGGTGTGTCTACAAGTAGTGACGGGTGGGTCTACAAGTAGTGACGGGTGGGTCTACAAGTAGTGACGGGTGGGTCTACAAGTGGTGACGGGTGTGTCTACAAGTAGTGACAGGTGGGTCTACAAGTGGTGATGGGTGTGTCTAGAAGTGGTGACGGGTGTGTCTACAAGTAGTGACGGGTGTGTCTACAAGTAGTGACGGGTGTGTCTACAAGTAGTGACGGGTGTGTCTACAAGTAGTGACGGGTGGGTCTACAAGTAGTGACGGGTGGGTCTACAAGTAGTGACGGGTGGGTCTACAAGTAGTGACGGGTGGGTCTACAAGTAGTGACGGGTGGGTCTACAAGTGGTGACGGGTGTGTCTACAAGTAGTGACAGGTGGGTCTACAAGTGGTGATAGTTGTGTCTAGAAGTGGTGACGGGTGTGTCTACAAGTAGTGACGGGTGGGTCTACAAGTAGTGACGGGTGGGTCTACAAGTAGTGACGGGTGGGTCTACAAGTAGTGACGGGTGGGTCTACAAGTAGTGACGGGTGTGTCTACAAGTAGTGACGGGTGGGTCTACAAGTAGTGACGGGTGGGTCTACAAGTAGTGACGGGTGGGTCTACAAGTAGTGACGGGTGGGTCTACAAGTAGTGACGGGTGGGTCTACAAGTAGTGACGGGTGTGTCTAGAAGTGGTGACGGGTGTGTCTACAAGTAGTGACGGGTGGGTCTACAAGTAGTGACGGGTGGGTCTACAAGTAGTGACGGGGGTCTACAAGTAGTGACGGTGGGTCTACAAGTAGTGACGGGTGGGTCTACAAGTAGTGACGGTGTGTCTACAAGTAGTGACGGGTGGGTCTACAAGTAGTGACGGGTGGGTCTACAAGTAGTGACGGGTGGGTCTACAA
The DNA here is from genome assembly GCA_009830355.1 of Cherax destructor. Taxonomy (NCBI): domain Eukaryota; kingdom Metazoa; phylum Arthropoda; class Malacostraca; order Decapoda; family Parastacidae; genus Cherax; species Cherax destructor. Next base: position 189,115 of record WNWK01002866.1, on the reverse strand, counting down.
GTAGTGACGGTGGGTCTACAAGTAGTGACAGGTGGGTCTACAAGTAGTGACGGGTGTGTCTAGAAGTGGTGACGGTGTGTCTACAAGTAGTGACGGTGGGTCTACAAGTAGTGACGGGTGGGTCTACAAGTAGTGACGGGTGGGTCTACAAGTAGTGACGGTGGGTCTACAAGTAGTGACAGGTGGGTCTACAAGTAGTGACGGTTGGGTCTACAAGTAGTGACGGGTGGGTCTACAAGTGGTGACGGGTGTGTCTACAAGTAGTGACAGGTGGGTCTACAATGGTATGGGTGTGTCTAGAAGTGGTGACGGTGTGTCTAGAAGTAGTGACGGGTGGGTCTACAAGTAGTGACGGGTGGGTCTACAAGTAGTGACGGGTGGGTCTACAAGTAGTGACGGATGGGTCTACAAGTAGTGACGGTGTGGTCTACAAGTAGTGACGGGTGGGTCTACAAGTAGTGACGGGTGGGTCTACAAGTAGTGACGGTGGGTCTACAAGTAGTGACGGTGGGTCTACAAGTAGTGACGGGTGGGTCTACAAGTGCGTAAGTGCGGTGTCACAAAGTGACGGTGGTCTCGAGTACGTGGTCTACAAGCTAAGTGACAGGTGGGTCTACAAGTAGTGACGGGTGGGTCTACAAGTAGTGACGGTGTGTCTACAAGTAGTGACGGGTGGGTCTACAAGTAGTGACGGGTGGGTCTACAAGTAGTGACGGGTGGTCTACAAGTAGTGACAGGTGGGTCTACAAGTAGTGACGGTGGGTCTACAAGTAGTGACGGGTGGGTCTACAAGTAGTGACGGTGTGTCTACAAGTAGTGACGGGTGGGTCTACAAGTAGTGACGGGTGTGTCTACAAGTAGTGACGGGTGGGTCTACAAGTAGTGACGGGTGGGTCTACAAGTAGTGACAGGTGGGTCTACAAGTAGTGACGGGTGTGTCTACAAGTAGTGACAGGTGGGTCTACAAGTAGTGACGGGTGGGTCTACAAGTAGTGACGGGTGGGTCTACAAGTAGTGACGGGTGTGTCTACAAGTAGTGACGGTGGGTCTACAAGTAGTGACGGGTGGGTCTACAAGTAGTGACGGGTGGGTCTACAAGTAGTGACGGGTGGGTCTACAAGTAGTGACAGGTGGGTCTACAAGTAGTGACGGGTGGGTCTACAAGTAGTGACGGGTGTGTCTACAAGTAGTGACAGGTGGGTCTACAAGTAGTGACGGTGTGTCTACAAGTAGTGACGGGTGGGTCTACAAGTAGTGACGGGTGGGTCTACAAGTAGTGACGGGTGGGTCTACAAGTAGTGACAGGTGGGTCTACAAGTAGTGACGGGTGTGTCTACAAGTAGTGACAGGTGGGTCTACAAGTAGTGACGGGTGGGTCTACAAGTAGTGACGGGTGGGTCTACAAGTAGTGACGGGTGGGTCTACAAGTAGTGACGGGTGGGTCTACAAGTAGTGACGGGTGGGTCTACAAGTAGTGACAGGTGGGTCTACAAGTAGTGACGGGTGGGTCTACAAGTAGTGACGGGTGGGTCTACAAGATCCCCTGTCAAAAATGTGATAAAGTTTCTTACGGTCAAACCACTTTCAGCAATTACGTTCATTTGGGAACGTAATTGCTGGAACTCCTCTTTTCTGCAATTTTGCAAGGTCCTGATGATGTGTTGATTGCAACACGAAAGACCTAGAGCTGGGAGTGGTAATGTCCGAAGACCTCACCTTCAAGGACCACAACACTGCCACTATTACATCTGCGAGGAAACTGCTAGGATGGATAATGAGAACATTCAAGACAAGAGATGCCAATTCAATGATGATCCTTTTTAAATCACTTGTTCTCTCTAGGCTAGAATACTTCTGTACATTAACATCCCCATTCAAGGCAGGTGAAATTGCAGATCTAGAGAATGTACAGAGAACCTTTACTGCACGTATAAGTTCCATCAAACACCTTAACTTCTGGGAACCCCTGGAAGCACTAAACTTATATTCACTGGAGCGCAGGCGAGAGATATATATCATAATCTACACCTGGAAGATTATGGAGGGACTGGTTCCTAATATGCACACAGAAATCACTCCATACGAAAGCAAAAGACTTGGTAAACGGTGCAACGTACCCCCAGTGAAAAGTAGGGGCGCCACTGGTACACTAAGAGAAAACTCAATAAGTGTCCGGGGCCCAAGACTGTTCAACAGCCTCCCACCAGCCATAAGGGGCATTACCAGTAGACCTCTGGTTGCTTTCAAGAGGGAGCTGGACAGATACCTAAAGTCAGTGCCAGATCAGCCGGGTTGTGGTTCGTACGTTGGACTACGTGCAGCCAGCAGTAACAGCCTCGTTGATCAGGCCCTGATCCACCGGGAGGCCTGGTCATAGACCGGGCCGCGGGCACGTCGATCCCCGGAATGCCCTCCAGGTAGACTCCAGGTAGATCATTCTACTCCCCCCGTGGTTGTTTTGCATATATATATATATATATATATATATATATATATATATATATATATATATATATATATATATATTTTTTTTTTTTATTTTTTTTTTTTTTTCAACAAGTCGGCCGTCTCCTACCGAGGCAGGGTGACCACCGAGGCAGGGTGACTACCGAGGCAGGGTGACCACCGAGGCAGGGTGACCACCGAGGCAGGGTGACCACCGAGGCAGGGTGACTACCGAGGCAGGGTGACCACCGAGGCAGGGTGACCACCGAGGCAGGGTGACCACCGAGGCAGGGTGACCCAAAAAGAAAGAAAATCCCCAAAAAGAAAATACTTTCATCATCATTCAACACTTTCACCACACACATACATAATCACTCTCTTTGCAGAGGAGCTCAGATACGACAGCTGAGAATTGTCCCTCCCAGCTGTCACTATCCCAGACCCCTCCTTTAAAGTGCAGGCATTGTACTTCCCATTTCCAGGACTCAAGTCCAACTAAATCAATTAACTGGTTTCCCTGAATCCCTTCACAAAATGTTACCCTGCTCACACTCCAACAGCTCGTCAGGTCCCAAAAACAATTCATCTCCATTCACTCCTGTCTAATACGCTCACACATGCTTGCTGGAAGTCCAAGCCCCTCGCCCACAAAACCTTTACCCCCTCCCTCCAACCTTTTCTAGGACGACCCCTAACCCGCCTTCCTTTCCCTACAGATTTATACTTTCTCCAAGTCATTCTACTTTGATCCATTCTCTCTAAATGACCAAACCACCTCAACAACCCCTCTTCAGCCCTCTGACAAATACTTTTAGTAACTCCACACCTTCTTCTAATTTCCACACTCCGAATTTTCTGCATAATATTTACACCACACATTGCCCTTAGACAGGACATCTCCACTGCAATGAAACCACGAAACAAGTGGTACTGAATCATTTACCAAACTTCGGCAGGCCAGGGTTCTACCCCACGACACATTTTCCCGCCTCAAGAGCATCCACTGCCACGAGTGTCCTCGCAACATGAAACAAGGCTAGTTCGCTAGTTCGTTGTGTTGTCTCTTGAGGTGGGACACTGCGTCTTGGGGTCGAGCCCTGGCCTGCCACAGTTTGGTTAATAGTATATATATATACATATATGGAAAAAGTAAATCCTTATTGATCTGTTTCGGTGGTGTAGAAGATGAAGATTGCTTCATTTCTTTGTATCGTGTTCTTAAGGATGAGTATCGCACGTCCTCACAAGATTGGATACCAGAGCTCATTAAAGAAATTGCTCTCAGACAAGACACGACCTTCCAGTGAGCACTTAAGTCTCCCACCACCTCAAGTTAGTGTCCCTCCTTGATTATATGATCTGTGTATTGGGACCACCTTGTTACAGCAACCACTCTTATTATTGCTATTGTTATTATTGTTGTCATTATTATTATTATTATATTCAGCACAGACAAAAGTACGAATAAGTGAAGTGCAGTGATATAATACTGACCTAAAATCACCCAGGTTGTGAAAGGCTGCCAATGTCACCACCCAGGTTGTGAAAGGCTGCCAATGTCACCACCCAGGTTGTGAAAGGCTGCCAATGTCACCACCCAGGTTGTGAAAGGCTGCCAGTGTCACCACCCAGGTTGTGAAAGGCTGCCAGTGTCACCACCCAGGTTGTGAAAGGCTGCCAGTGTCACCACCCAGGTTGTGAAAGGCTGCCAGTGTCACCACCCAGGTTGTGAAAGGCTGCCAGTGTCACCACCCAGGTTGTGAAAGGCTGCCAGTGTCACCACCCAGGTTGTGAAAGGCTGCCAGTGTCACCACCCAGGTTGTGAAAGGCTGCCAGTGTCACCACCCAGGTTGTGAAAGGCTGCCAGTGTCACCACCCAGGTTGTGAAAGGCTGCCAGTGTCACCACCCAGGTTGTGAAAGGCTGCCAGTGTCACCACCCAGGTTGTGAAAGGCTGCCAGTGTCACCACCCAGGTTGTGAAAGGCTGCCAGTGTCACCACCCAGGTTGTGAAAGGCTGCCAGTGTCACTACCCAGGTTGTAAAAAGGCTGCCAGTGTCACCACCCAGGTTGTGAAAGGCTGCCAGTGTCACCACCCAGGTTGTGAAAAGCTGCCAGTGTCACCACCCAGGTTGTAAAGGGTGCCAGTGTCACCACCCAGGTTGTGAAAGGCTGCCAGTGTCACCACCCAGGTTGTGAAAGGCTGCCAGTGTCACCACCCAGGTTGTGAAAGGCTGCCAATGTCACCACCCAGGTTGTGAAAGGCTGCCAATGTCACCACCCAGGTTGTGAAAGGCTGCCAGTGTCACCACCCAGGTTGTGAAAGGCTGTCAGTGTCACCACCCAGGTTGTGAAAGGCTGCCAGTGTCACCACCCAGGTTGTAAAGGCTGCCAGTGTCACCACCCAGGTTGGGAAATGCTGCCAGTGTCACCACTCAGGTTGTGAAAGGCTGCCAGTGTCACCACCCAGGTTGTGAAAGGCTGCCAGTGTCACCACCCAGGTTGTGAAAGGCTGCTAGTGTCACCACCCAGGTTGTGAAAGGCTGCCAGTGTCACCACCCAGGTTTTGAAAGGCTGCCAGTGTCACCACCCAGGTTGTGAAAGGCTGCCAGTGTCACCACCCAGGTTGTGAAAGGCTGCCAGTGTCACCACCCAGGTTGTGAAAGGCTGCCAGTGTCACCACTCAGGTTGTGAAAGGCTGCCAGTGTCACCACCCAGGTTGTGAAAGGCTGCCAGTGTCACCACCCAGGTTGTGAAAGGCTGCCAGTGTCACCACCCAGGTTGTGAAAGGCTGCCAGTGTCACCACCCAGGTTGTGAAAGGCTGCCAGTGTCACCACCCAGGTTGTGAAAGGCTGCCAGTGTCACCAGTTCACACAAGTCAAATAGTTCTTATAATAAATTTTTTTTCATCAAAATACATTTTGGTAAAATTTTCACACCAGCTAACCTGCCCAGGAGACCTGTCAAGTATACCAGAAGTAAAGCTGGTGTTTGTGACACTCAAACCATAAATAATATTGAAAAAAAAAAATTAACATGAAAAGCTGTGTACATTGGAACAATGGTTCCAATGGTAAGGAATGGAGTCATGGTCCATGCGCAGATATTCACCTTTTTACCAGCACTGATATTAAAATAATATAATGTTTTGGGTCTGCCCGAGAGAAAAAAAACAATGGGAGCAAATTTCATATATACTACAAGTAGTAAAGTATAGTAAATTTTATTTTATTGCATTTTTACATAGATATTGGTAGTTACAATTATAAACTGAAGTGCAAGGAGAGCCACTGACATGCCATGGTGAAGTGCCAGGAGAGCCACTGACATGACATGGTGAAGTGCAAGGAGAGCCACTGACATGCCATGGTGAAGTGCAAGGAGAGCCACTGACATGCCATGGTGAAGTGCAAGGAGAGCCACTGACATGCCATGGTGAAGTGCCAGGAGAGCCACTGACATGCCATGGTGAAGTGCCAGGAGAGCCACTGACATGCCATGGTGAAGTGCAAGGAGAGCCACTGACATGCCATGGTGAAGTGCAAGGAGAGCCACTGACATGCCATGGTGAAGTGCAAGGAGAGCCACTGACATGCCATGGCATTAGGGGCAGCTTAATCTAATGACTTATAGACTATGTACATAATATTAGAGAAATTGATTGAGTTTATTCTAGTTATAAATTTGATTTCAAATTACAATATGATGATATTATACTGTAATAATTACAATATGATGATATTAAATTGCAACAAGTGTTTAGGAGGATGATAATATAAAATTGAGATTATCTTAAGACAGAAACACTAATTTAACAGTTTTATGTGACAGTTTGGAAAGTAAAGAGAGTGCTTTACAGGTACTGTCTTGAAAGACAGTACCTGTAAATGCAATAGAATACACTAGATGGAGATAGTGGTCTTGGTATTGAAGAAACATGTACAGACCAGGACGTACAAGATCCAGAAATACAGAATAGCACTATTCCTGGAGTAAGTATACATTACCATTAATAACTGGTGGTGGTACTGATGTAAGTATACATTACCATTAATAACTGGTGGTGGTACTGATGTAAGTATACATTACTAATAATAACTGGTGGTGGTACTGATGTAAGTATACATTACCAATAATAACTGGTGGTGGTACTGATGTAAGTATACATTACCAATAATAACTGGTGGTGGTACTGATTTAAGTATACATTACCAATAATAACTGGTGGTGGTACTGATGTAAGTATACATTACCAATAATAACTGGTGGTGGTACTGATGTAAGTATAGGTGTGGTAGACAAGACCAGAAAAAAGCATTGGTAAGGAAAGAGTAAACCCATGGTTTATTAGAAGCAGAAATGCAAAATCTACTGGGGCAAGAACTGAGAAAAATTACAGAAAGCAGAGAAGATCAAACAACAAAGAAGCAGTTAGAAGAGCAAACAACAAAGAAGCAATTAGAAGAGCCATAAACGAATACGAAGATGTGACACGTGAAGAACTCTTTATTGGAAGTCAAATCTGGACCCAAGTTGATATACAATAATTCAACAGTAAATGACCAGGTAATAAGAGTGAGGAAGGAAGGAGGAGAGCTCATTAGAATCAACCAGCGAGGAGGCAGAAGATTTAAGGAAGCATTCCAGAAAGAAATTAAGTCATTTTGAAAAAGTCAAAGAGGGACAGTGAATTACTGAGTCCCGGGTAAAATAACCAAAACAGAAGAGGAATTAAACACATGTGCAATATCTGGGTGTCTTTATTTGTAGACGTTTCGCCCACCAGTGGATTTATCAACACAAATTCAAAGACATAATGGGAAGACTGTAGAACTATATACAAAAGACGAGGTGATCAGTGCCTCAGTCTTGGAGATGGTGAAGAGCACCGTAGTCTTGAAGACTCTGGTTCAACAGTCTTCACGGTATGTCCTAGAATTTGTATTGATAAAGCCACTGGTGGGCGAAACGTCTACAAATGAAGACACCCAGATGTTGCACATGTGTCTAATTCCTGATCTTTTAAGTGTACCACTCATGTACAATACAGAAGAGGTTAAGAAACTACTGGTGATGGACCAGGTGCTTCAGTACCCTGGTGATGGACCAGGTGCCTCAGTACCCTGGTGATGGACCAGGTGCTTCAGTACCCTGGTGATGGACCAGGTGCTTCAGTACCCTGGTGATGGACCAGGTGCTTCAGTACCCTGGTGATGGACCAGGTGCTTCAGTACCCTGGTGATGGACCAGGTGCTTCAGTACTCTGATGATGGACCAGGTGCTTCAGTACCCTGGTGATGGACCAGGTGCTTCAGTACCCTGGTGATGGACCAGGTGCTTCAGTACCCTGGTGATGGACCAGGTGCTTCAGTACCCTGGTGATGGACCAGGTGCTTCAGTACCCTGATGATGGACCAGGTGCTTCAGTACCCTGGTGATGGACCAGGTGCTTCAGTACCCTGGTGATGAACCAGGTGCTTCAGTACCCTGGTGATGGACCAGGTGCTTCAGTACCCTGGTGATGGACCAGGTGCTTCAGTACCCTGATGATGGACCAGGTGCTTCAGTACCCTGGTGATGGACCAGGTGCTTCAGTACCCTGATGATGGACCAGGTGCTTCAGTACCCTGATGATGGACCAGGTGCTTCAGTTCCCTGGTGATGGACCAGGTGCTTCAGTACCCTGGTGATGGACCAGGTGCTTCAGTACCCTGGTGATGGACCAGGTGCTTCAGTACCCTGGTGATGGACCAGGTGCTTCAGTACCCTGATGATGGACCAGGTGCTTCAGTACCCTGGTGATGGACCAGGTGCTTCAGTACCCTTGTGATGGACCAGGTGCTTCAGTACCCTGGTGATGGACCAGGTGCCTCAGTACCCTGGTGATGGACCAGGTTCTTCAGTAAACTGGTGATGGACCAGGTGCTTCAGTACCCTGGTGATGGACCAGGTGCTTCAGTACCCTTGTGATGGACCAGGTGCCTCAGTACCCTGGTGATGGACCAGGTGCTTCAGTACCCTGGTGATGGACCAGGTGCTTCAGTACCCTGGTGATGGACCAGGGGCTTCAGTACCATGGTGATGGACCAGGTGCTTCAGTACCCTGGTGATGGACCAGGTGCCTCAGTACCCTGGTGATGGACCAGGTGCTTCAGTACCCTGGTGATGGACCAGGTGCTTCAGTACCATGGTGATGGAGTAGGTGCCTCAGTACCCTGGTGATGGACCAGGTGCTTCAGTACCCTGGTGATGGACCAGGTGCTTCAGTACCCTGGTGATGGACCAGGTGCTTCAGTACCCTGGTGATGGACCAGGTGCTTCAGTACCCTGGTGATGGACCAGGTGCTTCAGTACCCTGGTGATGGACCAGGTGCCTCAGTACCCTGATGATGGACCAGGTGCTTCAGTACCCTGGTGATGGACCAGGTGCCTCAGTACCCTGGTGATGGACCAGGTGCTTCAGTACCCTGGTGATGGACCAGGGGCTTCAGTACCCTGGTGATGGACCAGGTGCTTCAGTACCCTGGTGATGGACCAGGTGCTTCAGTACCCTGGTGATGGACCAGGTGCTTCAGTACCCTGGTGATGGACCAGGTGCTTCAGTACCCTGGTGATGGACCAGGTGCTTCAGTACCCTGGTGATGGACCAGGTGCTTCAGTACCCTGGTGATGGACCAGGTGCCTCAGTACCCTGGTGATGGACCAGGTGCTTCAGTACCCTGGTGATGGACCAGGTGCCTCAGTACCCTAGTGATGGACCAGGTGTTTCAGTACCCTGGTGATGGACCAGGTGCCTCAGTACCCTGGTGATGGACCAGGTGCTTCAGTACCCTGGTGATGGACCAGGTGCTTCAGTACCCTGGTGATGGACCAGGTGCTTCAGTACCCTGGTGATGGACCAGGTGCCTCAGTACCCTGGTGATGGACCAGGTACTTCACCTCCTGCAGCAGTGAGTTCCTTGAAGAAGAATGCTCCCTCATTGAACAAGTTTTTTCCAAACTTCACTATCCTCGTCACTTCATTAGAGACTGCAGACGACGGGCATTAAACATCTTCAACACACCCAGAGAAGACACTGCTGAGAAGAGATACATAGTCCTTCCCACCAACACCATTTCCAAACAAGTTTCCAACATTTTTTCTAAGACCTCATTCCGAGTATCCACCTCCACATCCACCACCATTAAGGACATTACCAGTAACAGACAGGAAAAGCTTCAATCCACGGCAGTGGTATACACAATCCCTTGTAATGGCTGCAGCAAATTATACGTTGGCGAAACATCCAGAGACCTACCAACACGCATTTCAGAACACCAGTACGCAGGCAGATCTGACGACTCAAGAAATGCCTGTGTTCAACACCGAAATTTACACAACCATTTAATCAACTACAGAAACGCAAGACTCATCGCCAGAGAAGACAACACGCAATACCGAAGAATCCTAGAATCATCACTCATCTGTATATCCAACAACTTCAACCAGAACAACGGCTTCTACAACATAGCTGAACCTATTGCCAAGAAACTTCTTCAACGCTATCCCACCTAGAACTCAAGAATGCAACACTGCAGGTCCTTTAAGTCATACAATGTTTTTAACTATCACACTACTTTTAAGACTCACATGCAGCATTCTCCACCTGACCCAGCATTCTCCACCTGACTGTACCCTATATATATCTTCATGTTACTCATTTTCCAGGTAGATCTGTCTGTGACTCGATAAAGCCCACTGCGTGGGCGAAACGTTGTCAATAAAGGATCACATTATACTGCTTATGTGTTTATTTTCCCAGAGGCACAGGGAATGATCTAGGAGAACCTCCAGGAGTTGAACCTGGTGACATTAAGGTAACATTAAGGAACAGGTCTTCACGACACATAATGTAAAAAAATATATTGAGAAGAATTGATAGTGGCAAAAACAGGTACATGAGGGCACTGCTGTGTTATAAAACACAGGATCAATACATGGCTTAACGATTAGGTACTAGAGTTCTTACGAAGCTAGGTGAGAGTGGACCCAGTAGCAGAAAGGTGAGAGGCAGGGCCAGGAGCTGAACATAAGAACATAAGAATGGAGGAACACTGCAGAAGGCCTACTGGCCCATACAAGGCAGGTCCTTATCAAAACCACCACTACCTAAGAATTTACTCCTGTACTCACGACACTAATCAAACCCAGCCCCTCCCACTCATATATTTGTCCAATCTCTTTTTAAAGCCACCCAAGGTCCTAGCCTCTATCACCCTACTCGGAAGATTGTTCCACGCATCTACAACTCTGTTCGAAAGCCAGTACTTGCCTATGTCCTTTCTAAATCTAAATTTATCCAATTTAAATCCGTTATTTCTCGTTCTTACTTGGTTCGATATCCTCAGTATTTTATTAATATCTCCTTTGTTTATGCCCATCATCCACTTGTACACCTCGATGATATCTCCCTCATTCTACGTCTTTCCAGAGAGTGGAGATTCAATGCTCTAAGTCTATCTTCATACGGGAGATTTCTTATACTGTAAATCATTTTAGTCATTCTTCTTTGTATGTTCTCCAATGAATCTATATCCATCCTGTAGTAAGGAGACCAAAACTGAGCTGCATAATCCAAATGAGGTCTCACTAGTGATGTATAGAGCTGTAAAATAACTTTTGGACTTCTGTTGCTTATACTTCTTGAAATAAATCCTAGTAATCTGTTAGCCTTATTGCGCACACTTAGGCACTGTTGTCTTGGCTTTAGATTTCTGCTTACCATGACTCCCAAGTCTTTTCACATTCTGTATGATCAAGCTCAACTTCACCTAGTTTATAAATTCGAGGGATATTTTCATTACCAACGACTAGCACCTTACACTTGTCCACATTAAACTTCATCTGCCACTTTTCAGACCAAGACATTAATTTATCCAAATCCTCCTGGAGTTCACTGGTATCCTCCTCAGAATGAATTATACGGCCTATTTTTGTATCATCAGCAAATTTACTCATGTCACTTGCAATTCCTTCATCAAGGTCATTTATGTAAATTATGAACAACAATGGGCCCAAAACTGATCCTTGTGGAACGCCACTAGTGACAAATCCCCATTCAGATTTGACCCCATTAATGGAAACTCTCTGCTTTCTATTGGTAAGCCATGCCTCTATCCATGCTAGAACTT
>WNWK01002866.1:170000-172500 GCA_009830355.1 Cherax destructor | reverse complement strand
ATTCATCAAGGGAGATAGATCATGCAAGCAGTCAATGTTAGTCATGTATTCATCAAGGGAGATAGATCATGCAAGCAGTCAATGTTAGTCATGTATTCATCAGGGGAGATAGATCATACAAACAGTCAATGTTAGTCATGTATTCATCAAGGGAGATAGATCATGCAAGCAGTCAATGTTAGTCATGTATTCATCAGGGGAGATAGATCATACAAACAGTCAATGTTAGTCATGTATTCATCAAGGGAGGTAGATCATGCAAGCAGTCAATGTTAGTCATGTATTCATCAGGGGAGATAGATCATACAAACAGTCAATGTTAGTCATGTATTCATCAAGGGAGGTAGATCATGCTCCCTCATACACTAGTTCGACATCCATTGTGGGTAGATTAATACAAATCATAATTAGGTCTGACTCTATTAACTTGGAAACAAAAACTATTGACCTGAAACTCATCCCAGCTTCCTCAATTAAAGATCTTGTCTTAAAAACCAACTGGAGTTTGTTTTCATGTATACTTAGAGTCCCCAGAGACGTAGTTTACGTGGGCTTCCAGAAGGCAAGTAACAAGGTACCACATCGTAAATTAGTAAACCAAAAGTTCAATGTAGACTAAAAGATCAATGCACAGAGAACAAAACTCTTCACTTCTATGTCAGTGACTGGATCACAGTTTCCGTAAGTCATTTGTATCGTAGGAGGCGACTAGAATGCCGGGGCAAGAGGCTATTAAACCCTTCTACTGTTTTTATTACTAAATGTAAATAGAAGAACATTTTAAAGTTTTGGGATGTTTGAATGTGTGTAGATGTAGTGCAGATGATAAGGAAGAGTTGATGGTAAGTGTTATGATGAGAAAGAAGCTGGATGTCGTAGCTCTAAGCGAAACAAAGGTGGAGATAGGAGAGTTTCAGTGGGAGGAATAAGCGGGGGTTAGATCAGGTGTATCTAGGAGTATTAGAGCTAAGGAAGCAGTAGTAATGATGTTGGTGGATCAGTTATGGAAGGAAAACACGGAATATAAAAGGATAAATTCAAGGATTATGTGGGTTAAAATAAGGGTGGGATGCGAAAAGTGGGTTATACTAAATGTTTATGAACCTGGGGAGGAGAGAAGGGTACGAGGAATGAAGAGTGTTATGGTGGTGTGTTTATGAAGAGTGTTATGGTGGTGTGTTTATGAAGAGGGTTATGGTGGTGTGTTTATAAAGAGGGTTATGGTGGTGTGTTTATGAAGAGTGTTATGGTGGTGTGTTTATAAAGAGTGTTATGGTGGTGTGTTTATAAAGAGTGTTATGGTGGTGTGTTTATAAAGAGTGTTATGGTGGTGTGTTTATGAAGAGTGTTATGGTGGTGTGTTTATAAAGAGTGTTATGGTGGTGTGTTTATAAAGAGTGTTATGGTGGTGTGTTTATAAAGAGTGTTATGGTGGTGTGTTTATAAAGAGTGTTATGGTGGTGTGTTTATAAAGAGTGTTATGGTGGTGTGTTTATAAAGAGGGTTATGGTGGTGTGTTTATAAAGAGATGTTATGGTGGTGTGTTTATAAAGAGTGTTATGGTGGTGTGTTTATAAAGAGGTTATGGTGGTGTGTTTATAAAGAGTGTTATGGTAGTGTGTTTATAAAGAGTGTTATGGTGGTGTGTTTATAAAGAGTGTTATGGTGGTGTGTTTATAAAGAGTGTTATGGTGGTGTGTTTATAAAGAGTGTTATGGTGGTGTGTTTATAAAGAGTGTTATGGTGGTGTGTTTATAAAGAGTGTTATGGTGGTGTGTTTATAAAGAGTGTTATGGTGGTGTGTTTATAAAGAGTGTTATGGTGGTGTGTTTATAAAGAGTGTTATGGTGGTGTGTTTATAAAGAGTGTTATGGTGGTGTGTTTATAAAGAGTGTTATGGTGGTGTGTTTATAAAGAGTGTTATGGTGGTGTGTTTATAAAGAGTGTTATGGTAGTGTGTTTATAAAGAGTGTTATGGTGGTGTGTTTATAAAGAGTGTTATGGTGGTGTGTTTATAAAGAGTGTTATGGTGGTGTGTTTATAAAGAGTGTTATGGTGGTGTGTTTATAAAGAGTGTTATGGTGGTGTGTTTATAAAGAGTGTTATGGTGGTGTGTTTATAAAGAGTGTTATGGTAGTGTGTTTATAAAGAGTGTTATGGTGGTGTGTTTATAAGAGTGTTATGGTGGTGTGTTTATAAAGAGTGTTATGGTGGTGTGTTTATAAAGAGTGTTATGGTGGTGTGTTTATAAAGAGTGTTATGGTAGTGTGTTTATAAAGAGTGTTATGGTGGTGTGTTTATAAAGAGTGTTATGGTAGTGTGTTTATAAAGAGTGTTATGGTAGTGTGTTTATAAAGAGTGTTATGGTGGTGTGTTTATAAAGAGTGTTATGGTAGTGTGTTTATAAAGAGTGTTATGGTGGTGTGTTTATAAAGAGTGTTATGGTGGTGTGTTTATAAAGAGTGTTATGGTGGTGTGTTTATAAAGAGTGTTATGGTGG
>WNWK01002866.1:132500-162500 GCA_009830355.1 Cherax destructor | reverse complement strand
GGGACCCGGCTGGCAGCGGCCCGGTAGCAAGGCTTAACCAGCGGCGGGGCAGCCAGCGGAAACCGGCGGCAACGGTCCCAGAAACAGCAGAAACGGAAACAGTGGCAGGCAGCCCCAACCAGAAGCCAGTAGCAGCAACCCCCGGCAGCAGCAGTGCCAGCCCAGCAGAAACCAGCGGTAGCAACAACGGCAGCAGCAGCGGAAGCCGCGGCCGGCGGCAGCGGCAGAAACCGGCAGAACGGACAACCAACAGCAAAACAGCGCGTAGCGGCCCAACAACCGTACCCCCGGGGCAGCGGGCGGAAACCAGGAAGCCCAGCGGCGGCGGTGACGGCAGAAAGGGGCAACCCGGTAGCGGTAGCAACGGCGGCAGCGGTAGCAGCAGCGGCAGTGGCAGGTAGCAGCAGCGGCAGCGGAAGCGGCCGCAGCAGCAAAAACCGGCAGCAAGGATACCCACCCCAGCAGCACCGGGAGTAGCAACAGTGGACAGAAACGGCGGCAGCAGCAGCAGTGGAAACCAGCGGGAAACCAGAACGGGCACGGCAGCGGCAATGTGGCAGCCGGCCGGCAGCGAGTGGTGGGCGGCAGCGGCAGCAGCGGAAATGCCAACACAGTGGCAGCGAATGGTAGCAAGCAACGGTAAGCGCCCACCAGGAAACAGTAAGCAGAGCGGCAGCGTGGTAGGGCGGCGGCAGCAGGGGGTAGCAGCGGGCGGCGGCGGTTCCAGCAGGAGCGGCAGAAACGGCGTGGTGCGCAGTGGCAGCGTGGTGGGAAAGCAGTGGTAGCGGCGGTGGCAGCAGCGGCGGCAGCAGCTGTGGCCAACCAGCGGTGGTAGCAGCAGCAGCGGTGGCAGAAACAGCGGCAGTGGAAACAGCAGTTGGCAACGGTAGAACGGATGGCAACGGCAAAGAAACAGCCCGGTGGAAAAGGAAAGGGCCAGAGTAAGAAACGGCAGAGAAGAAAGAAATACAGCGCCGGTGGCAGCAGCGGCGCTAGCCGGCCAGCGGTAGCAGCAAAGCGGGCAACAACGGACAAGTAGCGGCGAAGGGCCTTGATAACCCAGCAAGTGGTAGAAACAACAGCAGGCAGCAACGGCAGCAGCAGCAGCAGCGGCAGCAGGGCAAATGAAAAATAGTAAACGGCAGCAGCAGAGGGAACAGCATCGGAAACAGCAGCGGCAGTAGAAATGGTAGCGGTAGCGGCGGTGGCAGCAGCGGCATCAGCGGCGGTGGCGGTAGCGGCAGCAGCAGCCGCAGCCGGTTTAGCAACGGCGGAAACGGCAGGACGGTGGCCAGTGGCGGTGGTGGCGGCGTGGCAGCGGCCGGCGCAGCATCGGCAGCGGTAGCGGTGGCAGCGGTGGCAGCGGCGGCGGCGGCAGCAGCGGCAGTGGTAGCAACAGCGGCCACCCAGGCGGGTAGCAGTAATTAGCGGCAGCGGAAACGGCAGCATAAAAGCACGGCAACGGCAGCGGAAATGTAACGCAGTGGCAACGGAGCAGCAGCAGCGCATCGGCAGCGGTAGCGGGTGGCGGCGGCAGCGGCGGCGGAACAGCGTGGTAACAACGGCGGTGGAAAAGAAACCCGGCAGGGCAGCCACGGCCGGGTAAGTAGAAACGGCAGCAGGGTGGAAACAGCAGCAGCGGCGGCGTGGGCAGCAACGGAAAGCAGCAGCGGGGTGATAGCAACAGCAGCGGTGATGGTGGCAGCGGAACACGGCGGCAGCAGCGGCGGCAGCGGGGTAGTAGTGGCACCAGCGGCAGCGGCGAAAAAGCGGCGGGGAGTAGTTGGCAGCGGCCGGCGGCAGCGGCGGCCAGCAACGGAAAAAGTGCAGCAGCAGCGGTAGCGAGTAACGGCAGCGGTAGGCACCCAGCAGCAGCAGCAGCAGAAATGGAAACAGTGGTAAACGGAAACGGTGAACAGCAGCGGAAACAGCGGTGGTAGCGGCCCAACGGCTGTAGCAAAAAGGCAAAACAGCAGCAATGACAACAGCAGCAGCGGCAGCAGTAGCAGCGGCAGCACGCAGCAACAGTAAACAGGCAACAGCAACGGCAACAGCAGAAACAACCAGCAAAACAACACCAAAACAATGTGAAAACGGCAGCGGCGGCTGCCAAAGATAAAAACAGTAAGAAACAGCAAGGAAACAGAACAAAAAGTGGCAAGTAGAAACGGCAGCAGCAGCGGCAAAATGGCAACCTGTAGCAACACATAGCAGAAACATCGACCAAACCAGGGATAAGCGGAAACAGCAGTGGCAAAAATTAACAACAAGTAGAAAGGAAACAGCAAAGGGATTCCCAGCAAGTTACGGCGCGGGCGATAACCAACGGCAGAATGGCTGGCAAGGAGAAACGGCAGCAGCAACGGTATGGCAGCAAGTTGGCAGGGTGGAAACAGCGGCAGCAGCGGAAACGGAACGCGCAGCAAAAACAGCAGGAACGGAAATTGCCCGGAAGTGGCAGCCAGTAACGGCCGTGTAACGAACAATAGTAGCAGAAACCCCAGTAACAGCAGCACCGGAAACGTAGTAAACGGCAGGCAATACCAACAACAGAACAACAGAAACAGAAACAGAAACGGTCGGCAAAACAGCCAGCAAGCAGAAACAAAGCAGCGGTAAACCGGCAGCGGCGGGCAGCCGTGGCGCCGGCTGCCTGGCTGGCATCGGCGGGCAGCAGCGGTGGCAGTGGAAAGGCGGCAGCGGCAGCCAGCAGCGGCGGGGTGGCGGCAGCGCCGGCAGCGCGGTAGCAGCCGGCTGCCTGGCAATGTAGCAAGCAGCAGCAGCAGCATTTAAATAGCAGCAACAGTAGCAGCAGCAGCGGGGAAAAGAAAGGCAGCGGCAACAGCGAACAACCTGTGACTGGTTCCTTCTACCTTGAAGTTATTAGCATATGGTAAGCACTTGAGAGTAGACAGTCTATCACAGCTGACTAACAGTGTCCAGTGTGTGACCACACTGAGGTTGGCAGGTGATGATGTCTGATCCAAGGAAGGAGATCGTAAATACAATTCCTAGGATGAGAACGTCTTGAGCAGCATCAAGGTATCCTCCTCCTCCTTGGAAGACGTGTGCAGTGAAGATTACCATCTTACGCTAGTACCGTGTGACAACCCTCCCTCTATCTCCAGCTTCCAATTTCTCTCTCTCTCTGTCTGTCTCTGTCTGTCTGTCTCTCTCTCTCTCTCTCTCTCTCCCTCTCTCTCTCTCTCTGTCTGTCTGTCTGTATGTCTCTCTCCATCCTCCATTCTCCTGATTCTTCGCCTTTTCCTATCCTCCTCTTCTATCCCTGACCTCTTGTACCTTAACACTATTGTTTTGCACAATAGATCGATTGCTAGTATACTCAGCTCACACACTGAGGTTGTCTAAATCCTCCAGAAGTACGTCGGCATCTGCCTCTGAATCAGTTATCATGACTATTTTTGCATCGTCAGCGAATTTGCTTATATCACTTGTTATTCTATGGTCAAGGTCATTAATGTACACCTGTTTGGAGTACTAGTCCAACGAGCTAGTACAACAAACAGGGAGTAGAATGAAATTAGCTCAGAGGCACCTACACCACCGTATGTTCTCGGATGACGGTAAAACACCTAGCTTGGCTGGTTGCGTCATTCTTGTAGGATTGTGTGGTCCTGTGTGTTAGAGTGCCATGTGTTTTCGCTCACCATGAGGCGGGCCAAAGCAGCATGGGTATATATATATATATATATATATATATATATATATATATATATATATATATATATATATATATATATATATATATATATATATATATATATATATATATACGGAATCTTATAACCATTAACTTGCAGATTAAATTAACCCTCAGTGAATATACACTGGTACACTGAATACACACTGAGATATATACACCTCTCCGTGTATACATACTGAGTTATACGTACGTTCCATCGCATATACACTCAAATATACATAACGTTAGGTGAATATACACTGAGATGTACTATCCTCTCTGTGTATATTCACAGACATACACACCTTTCAGTGTGTATATACACAGACATACACACCTGCCAGTGTGTATATACACAGACATACACACCTGTCAGTGTGTATATACACAGACATACACACCTGCCAATGTGTATATACACAGACATACACACCTGTCAGTGTGTATATACACAGACATACACACCTGCCAGTGTGTATATACACAGACATACACACCTGCCAGTGTGTATATAAACAGACATACACACCTGCCAATGTGTATATACACGAACATACACACCTGCCACTGTTTATATACACAGACATACACACCTGCCAGTGTGTATATACTCAAACATACACACCTGCCACTGTGTATATACACAGAGATACACACCTGTCAGTGTGTATATACACAGAGATACACACATGCCAGTGTAATGTACAGAGATACACACATGCCAGTGTAATGTACAGAGATACACACCTGCCAGTGTGTATATACACAGACATACACACCTGCCAGTGTGTATATACACAGACATACACACCTGCCAGAGTATATATACACAGACATACACACCTGCCAGTGTGTATATACATGAACATACACACCTGCCACTGTTTATTTACACAGACATACACACCTGCCAGTGTGCATATACTCAAACATACATACCTGCCAGTGTGTATATACACATAGCTACACACCTGCCAGTGTATATGTACAGAGATACACACCTGCCAGTGTATATGTACAGTGATACACACCTGCCAGTGTATATGTACAGAGATACACACCTGCCAGTGTATATGTACAGTGATACACACCTGCCAGTGTATATGTACAGAGATACACACCTGCCAGTTTATATATACACAGACATACACACCTGCCAGTGTGTATATACAGAGATACAATACTTCTCCCACCATTTCCGTCATTCCCATTCCCACAATTCTAATTCCTTTCATTCTCATTACCATCATTCCCATTTCCAGCATTCCCACTAACACAATTGTAATTCATATAATACCCATTCCATCATTCCTATTACCATCATTCCCATTCCCACAATTATAATTCCTACAATTCCCATTACCAAAATTCTATTTAATATCGTTCTTATAACCATCATTCCCATTCCCAAGTACCATCATTCCCATTTTCATAATTTCCATTTCCACAACTTACATTACCACCATTCCCATTACAATTACAATAATTCCCATTCCCACCACTCCTATTTCCATCATTCCCATTCCAACCATTCTCATTAACATATTTATCATTCCCATTCCGACAATTTCCATTACATTTACTCCCATAATTCCCATTCCAATTATTTCCATTCCATCCATTCCCATTCCAGCTACATGGCTACTGAGATGGATAGTGATTATAATGTTTCAATATCAGCTCCGCGTCGCTTTGACTCTAACAGCCAATTTGCTATACAAAGTAAAACACTGACTGAAGTTTCTTTGAGGGTAATTACTAATTACCCAGAGGTTAATTAAGACTTCCACGTCCATAACGTTTTTCTCTCTGAGAATTCTTGTGTGTTTGTGGAGGGCAGTGTCTTATTATTATTATTATTATTATTATTATTATTAATATTATTATTATTATTATTATTATTTTATTATTCCTACTCTTATTATTATTATAATTATGATTATTAGTATTATCATTATTTAATTAATTAATAATAATAATAATAATAATAATAATAATAATAATAATAATAATAATAATATTATAATTATTATGATTATGATTTTCTATTATTCTCATTCTTATTATTATTATAATTAATATTATTATCAATAATTAATTAAATAATAATAATAATAATAATAATAATAATAATAATAATAATAATAATAATAATAATAATAATAATAATAATAATAATAATCATAATAATAATGTTACTAAAACTATTAGTGATTTATAAGGTTTCAAGCCTATCGACTACAGAATGGTCACTAAGGTTCAAGTCACATGTACACCTTCTGGGTGTATATACACTGAGATATACACACTTATCCGTGTATATACACTGAGATATACACACTTCTCCGAGTATATACACTGAAATATACTCGATTCTCGGTGTATATACAAGGAGTGTTATGTATTTCTCGAGGTGTATATAATGTTTATGTGTATATGCCCTGACATACACAAGCACACACACACACAGGGGGCCAGGAGCTGAGTCTCGACCCCTGCAACCACAATTAGCTGAGTACACATTTTCCTGGACTGCAGGAAGGCCTTCGACACAGTTCCTCACATGAGATTAGTAAAGAAGTTGGAAGAACAAGCAGGTATAACAGGAAGGGCACTGGAATGGATCAGGGAATACCTCACAGGGAGGCAACAACGGGTCATGGTGCGTGATGAGGTATCACAGTGGGCGCCTGTGACGAGCGGTGTACCGCAGGGGTCAATCCTAGGACCAGTGTTATCCTTGGTATATGTAAATGACATGACGGACGGGATAGACTCAGAAGTGTCTCTGTTCGCAGATGATGTGAAATTAATGAGGAGAATCACATCGGAGGAGGACCAAGCAGGACTTCAAACAGACCTGGACAAGCTTGACATCTGGTCTAGCAAATGGCTTCTCGAATTCAATCCCACCAAATGCAAAGTCATGAAGATCGGAGAAGGGCAAAGAAGACCGCTGACAGAGTACAGGCTAGGCGGACAAAGGCTACAAACCTCGGCAAAGGAGAAAGACCTTGGAGTGAGTATAACGCCAAGCACGTCTCCGGAGGCACACATCAACCAGATACCTGCGGCAGCATATGGGCGACTGGAAAACCTAAGATTAGCGTTCCGTTACCTTAACAAGGAATCGTTCAAGACACTGTACACCGTGTACGTCAGGCCCATACTAGAATATGCAGCACCAGTCTGGAACCCACACCTGGTCAAGCACGTAAAGAAACTAGAGAAAGTGCAAAGGTTTGCGAGAAGGTTAGTTCCACAACTCAGGGGTCTGTCCTATGAAGAAAGGTTAAGGGAAATAGGACTAACAACACTGGAGGACAGAAGGGTCAGAGGAGACATGATAACGACATACAAAATACTGCGGGGAATCGACAAGGTAGACAGTGACAGGATGTTCCAGAGAGGGAACACAGAAACAAGGGGACACAACTGGAAGCTGAAGACTCAGATGAGTCAAAGGTATGTTAGGAAGCATTTCTTCAGCCATATATATATATATATATATATATATATATATATATATATATATATATATATATATATATATAAAGTTTTGAACCAAGTGAGAGAGTAATTGTGGTAGGGGACCTAAATACTGAAGTAGGAGAAACAGTTAAAGAAGGTGTAATTGATAATGAGGAACCTTTGATTGAACTTTGTATAGATAGGGATGTAATGCCAGTAGTTTGTTGGAATAAGTATTGGTAGATAAAAGACAGAATGTACATGTTAATAGAGGGGCCACAGATATATCAGATCACTTTTTAGTTGTAGCTAAAGTGAGAGTAAAAGGTAGATGGGATACAAGGAAAATGGAAGCAGTAAGTAAGAGAGAAGTGAAGATTTATAAACTAAAGGAGGAGGCAGTTAGGGTAAGATATAAACAACTATTGGAGGACAGATGGGCTAGTGAGAGTGTAGGCAATGGGGTAGAAGATGTCTGGGGTAAGTTTAAAAATGTACTGTTAGAGTTTTCAGCAGAAGTTTGTGGTTATAGGAAAGTGGGTGCGGGAGGGAAGAAGAGCGATTGGTGGAATGATGTAAAGAGAGTAGTAAGAGAGAAAAAAATACCATATGTGAGGTTTTTACAAAGTAGAAGTGATGCAAGGAGGGAGGAGTATATGGAGAAAAAAAGAGAGGTTAAGAGAGTGGTGAAGCAATGTAAAAAGTGAGCAAATGAGAGTGGGTGAGATGTTATCAACAAATTTTTCTGAGAATAAGAAAACGGTTTTGGAGTAAGTTTGTTAAGTTAAGAAAGTTTAGGGAATGAATGGATTTGACAGCTAAAAATAGGAGAGGAGAGTTATTAGATAGAGAGTTGGAAGTATCGGGAAGATGAAAGGAAAATTTTGAGTAACTCTTAAATGTTGATGACGATAGAGAAGCAGGGATTTCAGGCATTGGTCAGGGAGGTATAACATCTTGTAGGAGTGAGGAAGAGCCAGATGTGAGTGTACGGGAGGTGCGTAAGGATGTGGGTACAATAAAAGTGGCTAGGATTGATGGAATAAAAACAGAAATGTTAAAATCATGTAGGGATATAGTTTTGGAATGACTGGTGCATTTATTTAATAAATGTATGGAAGAGGGTAAGGTACCTAGGGATTGGTAGAGAACATTCATAATTTCTTTGTATAAAGGCAAAGGTGACAAAAGAGAGTGCAAAAATTATAGGGGAATAAGTCTGTTGAGTGTACCTGGTAAAGTGTATGGTAGAGTTATTATTGAAAGAATTAAGAGTAAAACAGAAAGCAGGATAGCAGATGAGCAAGGAGGCTTTAGGAAGGGTAGGGGGTGTGTAGACCAAGTGTTTACAGTGAAACATATAGGTGAACATATTTAAATGAGGGTAAAGGATTTCTTTGCATTTATGGATTTGGTAAATGCATATGATAGGGAGAATACGAGAGCAATGTGACAGATGTTGCAAATGTATGGAATAGGAGGTAGGTTACTGAAAGCAGTGAAGAGTTTTTACGATGATAGTGAGGCTCAGGTAAGAGTATGTAGACGAGAGGCTTAGGAGGGGTTGTTGAGATGGTTTGGACATGTAGAGAGGATGAAACAAAATAGAATGACTCTGAGAGCTTATAAATCTGCAGTGGGAGGAAGGCGGGGTAGGAGTCGGCCAAGGAAAGGTTGGAGGGAGGGGGTAAAGGAAGTTTTGTGTGCGAGGGGCTTAGACTTCCAGCAAGCATGCGTGAGCGTGTTAGAAGAGAGTGGAGACAAATGGTTTTTATGACTTGATGTGCTGTTGGAGTGTGAGCAAGGTAACATTTATGAAGAGTTCAGGGAAACTGGTTAGCCGGACTTGAGTCCTGAAGGTAGAGTCCTGAAGTAGAGTACCTGCACTCTGAAGGCACATAGTGATGAAATTTTTACTTCAAGATCTTTCGAGCTCTCATGTGTCGTCAGGAGCTATGCAATGTTGCAAGTCTAGCAACAGATTCTCAAGGAGACACTGTCTAGTTGAGCTCATTAAATATGGACAGCTAACTGATAATGAGGAGATGACTTCTTAACGATTATTTTATCTCAGTTTTCACACAGGAAGCCCAAATGATCCCCAGTAATTAATAATTCTAGAGGAACTAGCGGGAGGAAATTACGAGAAATTAGGATTACCAAAGACTTGGTTATGAAATAAGTTAATTTACTGAGTCAGAACTCATCCCGGGTGCTGACACCTTGTTGTCAAGGGTTCTTATATAATGCAAGATGGATGTTATTGAGGCGTGAAGTCCGTCAGTGGAAGTCAGTGTCATTCCGGAGATATGGAAGACAGCAAATGTGATTCTGGTCTCTGGTGTGGAAAATATACACCTACCATCATTTTGACCAGCCAGTAAGCCTGATATTATTAGTACATTAATTTCTGTACTCAGTAATATCCGATGTATTAGTTAAAAAAAGAGACAAAAGCTACGACTGAGACGTTTATTACGGCTGTGTTTCTCCTTCCAGGAACTTTATCCCTTCCAGGAATGTCGGAGAAAATATCTGAAAACCACAAAACAATGGCAACAACAGAGCTGCAGTCGTCACCTTGTCCACGAAGCCATAACTTACAATCCAGACACTGGAGGATGCTGGCGTGTCTGAAACCTGACACTCAGAACCTTATAAAAGATACCCTACTGCAGCCATTATAGACCTAGCAAGGTGTTTGACTGAACACAACTACTGAGTAAACAATATTAAAGATAAACACTCCCAACCATATGATGAGATGGTCTGATGCTATGCTAGTTATATGGGAAAGTGATAAATCTCAGTGAAAATATTTAGATTTCTTTTTAGATTTTGCCACCGAAGTGGCTAGTTTATTGTGCACCCCATATCCATCCACAAGAGCATATGGATACACAAAAGGACCAGGAACTAGGCCCCAAAAGGATTTACAGGAGTACATCTGGATTTATATCTACAGTTCACTTATCTGTTACAAACAAATTTAGGAAATTTGCTTAATATATCTGGTATGTTATTTTCATTAATAAGATATCTTGACATATCACATAGGTTATTATACTGTCTCTATATCTTTAACACCTCTGTCATCACACTTTCAACACCATTGTGCAAAATCTAATATGTATCACCAACACCCTGTCATCTAGACCACTGCAGAGGTAAGACACAGGTACGCCTAGTATCACCAACACCCTGTCATCTAGACCACTGCAGAGGTAAGACACAGGTACGCCTAGTATCACCAACACCCTGTCATCTAGACCACTGCAGAGGTAAGACACAGGTACGCCTAGTATCACCAACACCCTGTCATCTAGACCACTGCAGAGGTAAGACACAGGTACGCCTAGTATCACCAACACCCTGTCATCTAGACCACTGCAGAGGTAAGACACAGGTACGCCTAGTATCACCAACACCCTGTCATCTAGACCACTGCAGAGGTAAGACACAGGTACGCCTAGTATCACCAACACCCTGTCATCTAGACCACTGCAGAGGTAAGACACAGGTACGCCTAGTATCACCAACACCCTGTCATCTAGACCACTGCAGAGGTAAGACACAGGTACGCCTAGTATCACCAACACCCTGTCATCTAGACCACTGCAGAGGTAAGACACAGGTACGCCTAGTATCACCAACACCCTGTCATCTAGACCACTGCAGAGGTAAGACACAGGTACGCCTAGTATCACCAACACCCTGTCATCTAGACCACTGCAGAGGTAAGACACAGGTACGCCTAGTATCACCAACACCCTGTCATCTAGACCACTGCAGAGGTAAGACACAGGTACGCCTAGTATCACCAACACCCTGTCATCTAGACCACTGCAGAGGTAAGACACAGGTACGCCTAGTATCACCAACACCCTGTCATCTAGACCACTGCAGAGGTAACACAGGTACACCTAGTATCACCAACACCCTGTCATCTAGACCACTGCAGAGGTAAGACACAGGTACGCCTAGTATCACCAACACCCTGTCATCTAGACCACTGCAGAGGTAAGACACAGGTACGCCTAGTATCACCAACACCCTGTCATCTAGACCACTGCAGAGGTAAGACACAGGTACGCCTAGTATCACCAACACCCTGTCATCTAGACCACTGCAGAGGTAAGACACAGGTACGCCTAGTATCACCAACACCCTGTCATCTAGACCACTGCAGAGGTAAGACACAGGTACGCCTAGTATCACCAACACCCTGTCATCTAGACCACTGCAGAGTAAGACACAGGTACGCCTAGTATCACCAACACCCTGTCATCTAGACCACTGCAGAGGTAAGACACAGGTACGCCTAGTATCACCAACACCCTGTCATCTAGACCACTGCAGAGGTAAGACACAGGTACGCCTAGTATCACCAACACCCTGTCATCTAGACCACTGCAGAGGTAAGACACAGGTACGCCTAGTATCACCAACACCCTGTCATCTAGACCACTGCAGGGTAAGACACAGGTACGCCTAGTATCACCAACACCCTGTCATCTAGACCACTGCAGAGGTAAGACACAGGTACGCCTAGTATCACCAACACCCTGTCATCTAGACCACTGCAGAGGTAAGACACAGGTACGCCTAGTATCACCAACACCCTGTCATCTAGACCACTGCAGAGGTAAGACACAGGTACGCCTAGTATCACCAACACCCTGTCATCTAGACCACTGCAGAGGTAAGACACAGGTACGCCTAGTATCACCAACACCCTGTCATCTAGACCACTGCAGAGGTAAGACACAGGTACGCCTAGTATCACCAACACCCTGTCATCTAGACCACTGCAGAGGTAAGACACAGGTACGCCTAGTATCACCAACACCCTGTCATCTAGACCACTGCAGAGGTAAGACACAGGTACGCCTAGTATCACCAACACCCTGTCATCTAGACCACTGCAGAGGTAAGACACAGGTACGCCTAGTATCACCAACACCCTGTCATCTAGACCACTGCAGAGGTAAGACACAGGTACGCCTAGTATCACCAACACCCTGTCATCTAGACCACTGCAGAGGTAAGACACAGGTACGCCTAGTATCACCAACACCCTGTCATCTAGACCACTGCAGAGGTAAGACACAGGTACGCCTAGTATCACCAACACCCTGTCATCTAGACCACTGCAGAGGTAAGACACAGGTACGCCTAGTATCACCAACACCCTGTCATCTAGACCACTGCAGAGGTAAGACACAGGTACGCCTAGTATCACCAACACCCTGTCATCTAGACCACTGCAGAGGTAAGACACAGGTACCCTAGTATCACCAACACCCTGTCATCAGACCACTGCAGAGTAAGACACAGGTACGCCTAGTATCACCAACACCCTGTCATCTAGACCACTGCAGATAAGGCACAGGTAGCCTAGTATCCCAACACCCTGTCATCTAGACCACTGCAGAGGTAAGACACAGGTACGCCTAGTATCACCAACACCCTGTCATCTAGACCACTGCAGGGTATAGACACAGGTACCCTAGTATCACCAACACCTGTCATTGACCACATCAGGGTAGACTACAGGTAGCCTAGTTCCCAGGAAGCCCTCAGCTTGACCATCAGGGTCTCAGCTGCACAGGTCGCAGGTTCTCCAACACTGTCATCTAGCCACTGCAGAGGTCCAGTGGCACTAGTTCAGGTCCAGCTGGCCTAGACCAGCAGCCAGCTAGCCACAGGTAGGCTAGTCCCACAGCCTGCATCAGTCCAGCTGCAGAGTAGACATCAGGTCTCCAGTTGCACACAGGGCTCCAGTGCACTACAGTCCAGCTGACCAGACGAGTCAGGGTCTCCAGCTGGCCACAGTCAGGGTCTCCAGTGCCACAGTCAGGGTCCACTGCCACTAGGCCCACTCACAGTTCCAGGCCCGTCGTCCCAGCTTGCCACAGTTAGGGTCTCCAGCTTGCCACAGTCAGGGTCTCCAGCTGGCCACAGTCAGGGTCTCCAGATGGCCACAGTCAGGGTCTCCAGCTGGCCACAGTCAGGGTCTCCAGCTGGCCACAGCCAGGGTCTCCAGCTGGCCACAGTCAGGGTCTCCAGCTGGCCACAGTCAGGGTCTCCAGCTGGCCACAGTCAGGGTCTCCAGCTTGCCACAGTCAGGGTCTCCAGCTGGCCACAGTCAGAGTCTCCAGCTGGCCACAGTCAGGGTCTCCAGCTGGCCACAGTCAGGGTCTCCAGCTGGCCACAGTCAGGGTCTCCAGCTGGCCACAGCCAGGGTCTCCAGCTTGCCACAGTCAGGGTCTCCAGCTGGCCACAGTCAGGGTCTCCAGCTGGCCACAGTCAGGGTCTCCAGCTTGTCACAGTCAGGGTCTCCAGCTTGCCACAGCCAGGGTCTCCAGCTGGCCACAGTCAGGGTCTCCAGCTGGCCACAGCCAGGGTCTCCAGCTTGCCACAGTCAGGGTCTCCAGCTTGCCACAGTCAGGGTCTCCAGCTGGCCACAGTCAGGGTCTCCAGCTGGCCACAGTCAGGGTCTCCAGCTGGCCACAGTCAGGGTCTCCAGCTGGCCACAGTCAGGGTCTCCAGCTGGCCACAGTCAGGGTCTCCAGCTGGCCACAGTCAGGGTCTCCAGCTGGCCACAGTCAGGGTCTCCAGCTGGCCACAGTCAGGGTCTCCAGCTGGCCACAGTCAGGGTCTCCAGCTGGCCACAGCCAGGGTCTCCAGCTTGCCACAGTCAGGGTCTCCAGCTGGCCACAGTCAGGGTCTCCAGCTGGCCACAGTCAGGGTCTCCAGCTGGCCACAGTCAGGGTCTCCAGCTTGCCACAGTCAGGGTCTCCAGCTGGCCACAGTCAGGGTCTCCAGCTGGCCACAGTCAGGGTCTCCAGCTGGCCACAGCCAGGGTCTCCAGCTTGCCACAGTCAGGGTCTTCAGCTTGTCACAGTCAGGGTCTCCAGCTGGTCACAGTCAGGGTCTCCAGCTTGCCACAGTCAGGGTCTCCAGCTGGCCACAGTCAGGGTCTCCAGCTGGCCACAGTCAGGGTCTCCAGCTGGCCACAGTCAGGGTCTCCAGCTGGCCACAGTCAGGGTCTCCAGCTGGCCACAGTCAGGGTCTCCAGCTTGCCACAGTCAGGGTCTCCAGCTTGCCACAGTCAGGGTCTCCAGCTGGCCACAGTCAGGGTCTCCAGCTGGCCACAGTCAGGGTCTCCAGCTGGCCACAGTCAGGGTCTCCAGTTGGCCACAGTCAGGGTCTCCAGCTGGCCACAGTCAGGGTCTCCAGCTGGCCACAGCCAGGGTCTCCAGCTTGCCACAGTCAGGGTCTCCAGCTGGCCACAGTCAGGGTCTCCAGCTGGCCACAGTCAGGGTCTCCAGCTGGCCACAGTCAGGGTCTCCAGCTTGCCACAGTCAGGGTCTCCAGCTTGCCACAGTCAGGGTCTTCAGCTTGCCACAGTCAGGGTCTCCAGCTGGCCACAGTCAGGGTCTCCAGCTTGCCACAGTCAGGGTCTCCAGCTGGCCACAGTCAGGGTCTCCAGCTGGCCACAGTCAGGGTCTCCAGCTGGCCACAGTCAGGGTCTCCAGCTGGCCACAGTCAGGGTCTCCAGCTGGCCACAGTCAGGGTCTCCAGCTGGCCACAGCCAGGGTCTCCAGCTTGCCACAGTCAGGGTCTCCAGCTGGCCACAGTCAGGGTCTCCAGCTGGCCACAGTCAGGGTCTCCAGCTTGCCACAGTCAGGGTCTCCAGCTTGCCACAGTCAGGGTCTTCAGCTTGCCACAGTCAGGGTCTCCAGCTGGCCACAGTCAGGGTCTCCAGCTTGCCACAGTCAGGGTCTCCAGCTGGCCACAGTCAGGGTCTCCAGCTGGCCACAGTCAGGGTCTCCAGCTGGCCACAGTCAGGGTCTCCAGCTGGCCACAGTCAGGGTCTCCAGCTGGCCACAGTCAGGGTCTCCAGCTGGCCACAGCCAGGGTCTCCAGCTTGCCACAGTCAGGGTCTCCAGCTGGCCACATTCAGGGTCTCCAGCTGGCCACAGTCAGGGTCTCCAGCTTGCCACAGTCAGGGTCTCCAGCTTGCCACAGTCAGGGTCTTCAGCTTGCCACAGTCAGGGTCTCCAGCTGGCCACAGTCAGGGTCTCCAGCTTGCCACAGTCAGGGTCTCCAGCTTGCCACAGTCAGGGTCTTCAGCTTGCCACAGTCAGGGTCTCCAGCTGGCCACAGTCAGGGTCTCCAGCTTGCCACAGTCAGGGTCTCCAGCTTGCCACAGTCAGGGTCTCCAGCTTGCCACAGTCAGGGTCTTCAGCTTGCCACAGTCAGGGTCTCCAGCTTGCCACAGTCAGGGTCTCCAGCTTGCCACAGTCAGGGTCTTCAGCTTGCCACAGTCAGGGTCTCCAGCTGGCCACAGTCAGGGTCTCCAGCTTGCCACAGTCAGGGTCTCCAGCTTGCCACAGTCAGGGTCTCCAGCTTGCCACAGTCAGGGTCTTCAGCTTGCCACAGTCAGGGTCTCCAGCTGGCCACAGGTCTTAACGAAAGGTAAACAAGAGAGCGACGTGATCACCCACAACTAACACTACAGTGATTCACAATTCACATAAGACTTTATCTAAGGCATCTCAGCCGTATAACTCTCAGAACCTGCTATATCATTGCTCCTACAACGCTGCTTAAGAGCTTCCAAAAGTACTGTCTGTAGGACGAGCCTCAGAACCATCACGGGGAACAAAGATGGATGGGATGGTCATTACGGACGCCTCCGAATACGCATGTCTGGTTCTTTAAGTTCTGTTGTTTGAAAAAGTTTAGAAAACCGACAAGTTGATAAATGAGACGCTTGTGCAAGACTTGGGTATCTTTACTGTGGTAACGTTTCACCAGCCAGTGGATTCATCAGTCCAGTATAGAGAAGAATGATAGAAGATCAGGAGTTTGAGGTAATCAGTCCCTCAGCCTGGAGTCGATGTCTTCATTCCATAATCTTGATAAAAAAACAGGATATGTGTGTATGTTGACCAGGACCGGGGTCCTGGCACGGGTCTTCGTGACCCGTTATTAGTACAGCATATGAGCAGAGAGACATATGAGGTGGCATCACCAGTGGAAAGATCCACAGGTGACACCACCACCCATGAACACGTTACCAGTGGAAAGATCCACAGGTGACATCACCACCCATGAACACGTTACCAGTGGAAAGATCCACAGGTGACATCACCACCCATGAACACGTTACCAGTGGAAAGATCCACAGGTGACATCACCACCCATGAACACGTTACCAGTGGAAAGATCCACAGGTGACACCACCACCCATGAACACGTTACCAGTGGAAAGATCCACAGGTGACACCACCAACCATGAACACGTTACCAGTGGAAAGATCCACAGGTGACACCACCAACCATGAACACGTTACCAGTGGAAAGATCCACAGGTGACACCACCAACCATGAACACGTCAATCAAACCGAGCATGAGAAATGCAGTCAAATGCGATGTTTGCAGCATTCACAGAGACCCACATAAAGGATCATTATCACAATGAAATAATGATCCAAGGTTATAATCTATTCAGATGCGACAGACTAAGCAGCAACAAGGGGGGGGGGGGGGTTGGCCTATACGTCACAGTCACTCATTTGCTCAGATTTACTAAACACCTCAAATGATGTAGTTGAAGTTTTGGCAGTAAAGATTGAAAACCAAAACCTTGTCATTGTGGTGGTATACAAGCCTCCAGACGCAACTTCCTAGCAATTACAGGAACAGCTTTTGAAAATTGACCATTTTTATTTTTTTATTAACACATCGGCCGATTCCCACCAAGGCAGGGTGGCCCGAAAAAGAAAAACTTTCATCATCATTCACTCCATCACTGTCTTGCCAGAAGGGTGCTTTACACTACAGTTATAAAACTGCAACATTAACACCCCTCCTTCAGAGTGCCGGCACTGTACTTCCCATCTCCAGAACTCAAGTCCGGCCTGCCGGTTTCCCTGAATCCCTTCATAAATGTTACTTTGCTCACACTCCAACAGCACGTCAAGTATTAAAAACCATATGCCTCCATTCACTCCTATCAAATACGCTCACACATGCTTGCTGGAAGTCCAAGCCCCTCGCACACAAAACTTCCTTTACCCCCTCCCTCCACCCTTTCCTAGGCCGACCCCTACCCCGCCTTCCCTCCACTACAGATTTATACACTCTCGAAGTCACTCTGTCTCGTTCCATTCTCTCTACATGTCCAAACCACCTCAACAACCCCTCCTCAGCTCTCTGGACAATCGTTTTGGTAATCCCGCACCTCCTCCTAATTTCCAAACTCCGAATTCTCTGCATTATATTCACACCACACATTGACCTCAGACATGACATCTCCACTGCCTCCAGCCTTCTCCTCGTTGCAACATTCATCACCCATGCTTTACACCCATATAAGAGCGTTGGTATAACTATACTCTCATACATTCCCCTCTTTACTTCCATGGACAAGGTTCTTTGTCTCCACAGACTCCGAAGTGCTCCACTCACCCTTTTCCCTTCATCAATTCTATGATTCACCTCATCCTTCATAGACCCATCCGCCGACATGTCCACTCCCAAATATCTGAATACATTCACCTCCTCCATACTCTCTCCCTCCAATCTGATATCCAATCTTTCGTCACCTAATCTTTTTGTTATCCTCATCACCTTACTCTTTCCTATATTCACTTTCAATTTTCTTCTTTTACACACCCTACCAAATTCATCCACCAACCTCTGCAACTTCTCTTCAGAATCTCCCAAAAGCACAGTGTCATCAGCAAAAAGCAACTGTGACAACTCCCACTTTGTATTTGCTTCTTTATCTTTTAACCCAACACCTCTTGCCAAGACCCTCGCATTCACTTCTCTTACAACCCCATCTATAAATATATTGAACAACCACGGTGACATCACACATCCTTGTCTAAGGCCCACTTTTAATGGGAAATAGTCCCCTTCCCTCCTACACACTCTAACCTGAGCCTCACTATCCTCATAAAAACTCTTTACTGCTTTCAGTAACCTTCCTCCTATTTCATACACCTGCAACATCTGCCACATTGCCCCCCTATCTACCCTATCATACGCCTTTTCCAAATCCATAAATGCCACAAAAACATCTTTACCCTTATCCAAATACTGTTCACCTATATGTTTCACTGTAAACACTTGGTCTACACACCCCCTACCTTTCCTAAAGCCTCCTTGTTCATCTGCTATCCTGCTTTCTGTCTTACTCTTAATTCTTTCAATAATAACTCTACCATACACTTTACCAGGTACACTCAACAGACTTATTCCCCTATAATTTTTGCACTCTCTTTTGTCCCCTTTGCCTTTATACAAAGTAACAATACATGCTCTCTGCCAATCCCTAGGTACCTTACCCTCTTCCATACATTTATTAAATAATAGCACCAACCACTCCAAAACTATATCCCCACCTGCTTTTAACATTTCTATCTTTATCCCATCAATCCCAGCTGCCTTACCCCTTTCATTCTACCCACTGCCTCACGAACTTCCCTACACCCACAACTGGCTCTTCCACACTCCTACAAGATGTTATTCCTCCTTGCCCTACACACGAAATCACAGCTTCCTGTCTTCATCAACATTTAACAAATCCTCAAAATATTCTCTCCATCTTCCTGATACCTCTAACTCTCCATTTAATAACTCTCCTCTCCTATTTTTAACTGTCAAATCCATTTGTTCTCTAGGCTTCCTCAACTTATTAATCTCATTCCAAAACTTTTCTTATTTTCAACAAAATTTGCTGATAACATCTCACCCACTCTCTCATCTGCTCTCTTTTTACATTGCTTCACCACTCTTTTAACCTCTCTTTTCTCTCCATATACTCTTCCCTCCTTGCATCACTTCTACTTTGTAAAAACCTCTCATATGCTAACTTTTTCTCCCTTACTACTCTCTTTACATCATCATTCCACCAATCGCTCCTCTTCCCTCCCGCACCCACTCGCCTGTAACCACAAACTTCTGCTGAACACTCTAACACTACATTTTTAAATCTACCCCATACATTTTCAACCCCATTGCCTACACTCTCACTAGCCCATCTATCCTCCAATAGTTGTTTATATCTTACCCTAACTGCCTCCTCTTTTAGTTTATAAACCTTCACCTCTCTCTTACTTACTGATTCTATTTTGCTTGTATCCCATCTACCTTTTACTCCCACTGTAGCTATAACTAAAAAGTGATCTGATATATCTGTGGCCCCTCTATAAACATGTACATCCTGAAGTCTACCCAACAGTCTTTTATCTACCAATACATAGTCCAACAAACTACTGTCATTACGCCCTACATCATATCTTGTATACTTATTTATCCTATTTTTCTTAAAATATGTGTTACCTATAACTAAACACCTTTCTATACAAAGTTCAATCAAAGGGCTCCCATTATCATTTACACCTGGCACCCGAAACTTACCTACTACACCCTCTCTACATGTTTCTCCCACTTTAGCATTTAGGTCCCCTACCACAATTACTCTCTCACTTGGTTCAAAAGTTCCTATACATTCGCTTAACATCTCCCAAAATCTCTCTCTCCTCTACACTCCTCTCTTCTCCAGGTGCATACACGCTTATTATGACCCACTTTTCGCATCCGACCTCTTCAAAAATGATTGACTGTTCACATCGTCTTTATCTTTGCACTGCGTCTGCTGTCTCTGTTTCCTCTGTACTAAACTGAAGAAGTCTGCTGTGAAGGCGAATCGTTTCGGAGTAAATACACCTGACTTGCATCTGTGTCTTATCAGCTTGTCGACACTGTATAGTGGTGTCAATACTGTATAGTGGTGTCGACACTGTAAAGTGGTGTCGACACTGTATAGTGGTGTCGACACTGTATAGTGGTGTCGACCCTATACGAGTGGCTGACTGTGATTGTACTTATTTTCACATTCTGTATGATAAAGCTCTATGGCACCTGAGAGAAGCTCTATGGCACCTGAAAGAAGCTCTATGGCACCTGAGAGAAGCTCTCTGGAGTTCTACAAAATCCAAATAAATATCATAGTCATTATAACGACCAATGATAAATATTTACTGTCAGTTTGAAAGCAACAAAGAGAGCTTTTTGAAGCAGGTTTTCGTGTGTGCAATAAGCTTGTGTTGTTGTCAATGGAGAACACAGAACTTGGGATGGGGGATTATGTAGGCAGGTGGCAGTAAAGGTCAAGTGTAAGGAGAGGTCAGATGTGTTTTGTTGTGGTGTTTTGTTGACGGTCGCAAAGAAGTGAGTGGTAGTCGAAAATCCTCTGTCATCTGTTGTTGTTGGTTCTACTACTGGTTTAGGTCCTTCTCTCTGGCTGGACAATGTAGATGACATCTCAGGTGTCTTCCAGCCTCTTCTTAACAATCTTACTCCTGCCATCAAGTTCAAAACTGAATGGGAATCTAACTCTTGGCTTCCTTTCCATGATGGTCTTGTCCACTACTCTGTGACAGACATTTCTCTTTCTCGTTGAACGCAAGTCAGTGCATAGCGGCTTGTACATTCCTTGCTTTACTTAACATGTTCCTTCTGTCAAGAAAAGTGTTCTTGTTTCTGTCTTCTTATCCTCATCATCTGTGACCACTATCTTCTCCACTCTTCACAGCTTCTTCTCTTGCCTTGGCTGTTCTCCCGGTTTCATAATCTCTGTTAACTCAGTGGTGACACTCATGTCGACTCCACGCTCTTCTCTCTGTCATGTCAAAGATCACAGCCTTCCTGTTATCTGGTCCTCTGTTAAAACTGTCTACTGTTCTCCCAGTTTTCGAAGACGCCATCTTGTAGACTCAGCCTTTATATACAACTTTTCAACCCTGAATCTTAATCTTACCACTGCTTCTTAAGATGACAGCATCTCTCATCACATTGTTAAGTGTTCTCATCTTCACAACACTTGTCTTCTTTTCTTCCAACTGACATGTCTTCTGCATATCATTTGCTTTCCTAGTCTGGCCCACCGTAGCTTTCCTAGTCTGGGCCAGGTGGCCCACAGTAGCTTTCCTAGTCTGGCCCAGGTGGCCCACCGTAGCTTTCCTAGTCTGGGCCAGGTGGCCCACCGTAGTTTTCCTAGTCTGGACCAGGTGGCCTACCGTAGCTTTCCTAGTCTGGACCAGGTGGCGCACCGTATATCTTCCCCTACTTAGAGACGCAGGTGTCAGAGTGTTGCGTTACCTAAGTCTTCACCGCCTTGAAATTAGATTCTCCCTCATTACCATATCACTACTCCCCCTCCCCCGGGCCAGTAGTTCTCCTGAAGTGATCTATTTCTCTTTTGCAGTTTTGTACTACTACTACTGCTACTACTATTACTACTATTACTACTACTGCTACTACTACTACTACTACTACTACTACTACTACTACTACTACTGCTACTACTATTACTACTACTACTACTACTACTGCTAACAATACTACATCTGCTGGTACCTCAATACTGAGACTTCCACTGTTGTTTACAACTAGTACTTATAATTCTACGTCCTCCAGCACCACTGCAACTACTACCACTGCAACTACTACCACTTGTTTTACTACTACTACAACCACTTATTATTATTCAACTACTACTGCTACTACTACTACTCCTACTTATTTAAAAAATTGACACTCCCCTTTCCCCCCGCCGCCTACTGTATTGCCTTCAGACCTTCTCTTTTCATCGTCCTGGTTGTGACTTGACAATGGCCCAGCATAAACTAAGACGGCTTCACAAGGTTTCTTTCCTAAGTTTCAAGATTAAAACTAGAACAATGGCGCCTAAACACTCCATTAGCAACCATCTAAGATACACTGGTTTTGAAACTTTAAGGTTCACAAGAAAACTTACTAAACCTATCACATAGAAACCAGTGTCAGAAGTAGTCTATGTAACACCGATCAGAGGACACAGCCAATTGTCAATTGCTCCAAGAACATCCCCCTGGTTGTAGTTGGCCAGGGTTGAAAGTTTGAAGCCGATCAGATATGGTATTCTGAAGTTATAAAGGAAATCCTTGGAGGATGTTAGCGAAAGACAAGAATGCTGCACCTAGCACTGTACCGGCTCTCGAAAAAAGCCGTATGAAAATGTGGTATTTAAGGGCACAATGAACTCATAAAAATCTCAACAATCCTACACAAAACTTATTGATTTTTCTTTAAAATTGGCAGATCGGCAAAAGTATTTCCAACTAAGATACGCCAGCAGTTAGCGTTTGAAGCCGATCAGAAGAGGCATTCTTTAGCTTTTACAAGCAAACCAATTTATGCAAAAAAATTTGCATAATAAAATTTACACAGCTCAAAGTGAAAGCCGTGGTTTGTTTCCCGGCACGGGTGGAAACGTTGGGCGTGTTTCCTTACACATGTTGTCATTATTCACCTAGCAGTAAGTAGGTACCTGGGTGTCAGTCATCTTACACCTGCTGTAACCGTTCACTTCTCAGTAACTAGGTACCTGGGTGTTAGTTTCAATACGCCTACTTAGCCTCTTCACCTAGCAGTTAGCAGATACCTGGGTGTTAGTCACCTTACCCTACTGTCCCTGTTCACCTAGCAGTAAGTAGGTACCTGGGTATTAGTCGACTGTTGTGGGTGGCATCCTGTGTGTGACTTTATAAATGGTCCAAGTCTGACAGAAGTGTCGTGGTCTCTCTCCCACGACCGGGTTATCTGTGTATTGTTCCAGTCAGGTTATTGTGTTTTTTGTTCTTTGTGCTGATTGTTGTTTATGGACCAGCTTCTTGACCTGAAAATCTTCTCCATTACCTCACATTGTATTCACGTCAGTGCTTCTAGCCTCAGTTGAACACTGACTCTCTCTCTCACCTGTGGCAGTGGCTCTGTGTCCCTTGACTGGTGGTTCACACAAGTCTTCTGCTCCCTCTCTCAGCTTCCGTCCAGTGACGTCATTTTGTCCCATCGTCTCCCAGGCATCTAGCTCGCAGAGTAATTTAATTACCTCTTTTCCTATTGTATGCAGTGTGTCCAGCACCTGCTGGTGCACTCTTTCTCTCTGGGTCCAAGATTCATCTAAGAGTCTCATTACAGCCAGCTGGCCGAGTGGTTAACGCAACGGTCTGTGGGATTCAGAACTCGCTCGATATGGGTTCAAACCCCACCCAGTCTGTGGTTTCTTTGTCATCGTGTTATGATTTTGTGAGACATATATTAGTCTCTAGCCTTCCTGTCTACCTCCTGTCTGCCATCTTGTCTGCCTCCTGTCTGCCTCCTGTCTTCCTTCCTGTATGCCTCCTGTCTGCCTTCTTCACTGCCTTCCTGTCTGCCTCATGTCTTCCTGTCTGCTTTCCTGTCTGCCTCCTGTCTGCCTTCCTGTCTGCCTTCCTGTCTTCCTTGATGTCTGCCTTCCTGTCTGCCTCCTGTCTGACTTCCTGTCTGCCTCCTGTCTGCCTTCCTGTCTGCCTTCCTGTCTACTTCCTGAATGCCTTCCTGTCTGCCTTCTTGTCTGCATTCCTGTCTGACTTCCTGTCTGCCTTCTGTCTGCCTCCTGTCTGCCTTCTGTCTGCCTCATGTCTCCCTTCATGTCTGTCTTCTTGTCTGCCTTCCTGTTTGTCTTCAGTCTACCTCCTGTCTGCCTTCCTGTCTGCCTTCTCTCTGCTTTACTGTCTGCCTTCCTGTCTGATTTCCTGTCTGCCTTCCTGTCTGATTTCCTGTCTGCCTTCCTGTCTGCTCCTGTCTACTTTCCTCTGTCTGACTTCCAGTCTGCCTCCTGTCTGCCTTCCTGTCTGCCTCCTGCCATCTGTTTGCCTCCTGTCTGCCTCCTGTCAGCTTTCCTGTCTGCCTCCTGTCTGTCTCATGTCTGCCTCCTGTCTATCTTCCTGTCTATCTTCCTGTCTGCCTTCTTGTCTGCCTTATTGCCTATCTTCCTGTCTGTCTTCCTGGCTGCCTTCCTATCTTCCTGACTGTCTTTCTGTCTGTCTTCTGTCTTCTTTCCGGTTTGCCTTTCTGTCTGCTCCTGTCTGCTTTCCTCTCTTTGCCATCCTGTCTGCCTTCCTGTCTGCCTTCCTGTCTGCCTCCTGTCTGCCTACATTCTGAGTTTTCTGAAAGTATTCATCTCTCTTGTACTTAATAGATTTTGCTGCCCTTAGCCGTGGAGTGACCCATAGTCTCACTCTGTTCCTGCCATTGTTACTTATGTTCCTGCCATTGTTTGTGTTCCTGCCATTGTTTCTTATGTTCCTGCCATTGTTTCTTATATACCTGCCATTGTTACTTATGTTCCTGCCATTGTTACTTACGTTCCTGCCATTGTTACTTATGTTCCTGCCATTGTCACTTATGTTCCTGCCATTGTTACTTATATTCCTGCCATTGTTTATTATGTTCCTGTCATTGTTTCTTATGTTTCTGCCATTGTTACTTATGTTCCTGCCATTGTTACTTATGTTCCTGCCATTGTTACTTATGTTCCTGCCATTGTTTGTGTTTCTGCCATTGTTTCTTATGTTCCAGACATTGTTACTTATGTTCCTGCAATTGTTACTTATGTTCCTGCCATTGTAACTTATGTTCATGTCATTGTTACTTATGTTCCTGCCATTGTTACTTATGTTACTGCCATTGTTACCTATGTTCCTGCCATTGTTACTTATGTTCCTGACATTGTTTGTGTTCCTGCCACTGTTTCTTATGTTCCTGACATTGTTACTTATGTTCCTGCCATTGTTTCTTATGTTCCAGACATTGTTACTTATGTTCCTGCAATTGTTACTTATGTTTCTGCCATTGTTACTTATGTTCCTGCCATTGTTACTTATGTTCCTGCCATTGTTACCTATGTTCCTGCCATTGTTACTTATGTTCCTGCCATTGTTAGTGTTCCTGTCATTGTTTCTTATGTTCCTGTAATTGTTTCTTATGTTCCTGTAATTGTTTCTTATGTTCCTGCCATTGTTTATGTTCCTGCCATTGCTTCTTATGTTCCTGTCATTGTTTCTTATGTTTCTGCCATTGTTTCTTATGTTCCTGCCATTGTTACTAATGTTCCTGCCATTGTTTATGCTCCTGCCATTGTTTTTTATGTTCCTGCCGATGTTACTTATGTTCCTGCCAATGTTACTTATGCTCCTGCCAATGTTACTTATGGTTCTGCCATTGTTACTTATTTTCCTGCCAATGTTGCTTATGTTCCTCCCACTGTTACTATGTTCCTGCCATTATTACTTATGTTCCTGCCATTGTTACTTATGTTCCTGCCAATGATACTTATGTTTCTGGCTCTGTTACTTATGTTCCTGCCATTGCTAATGTTCCTGCCAGTGTTTATGTTCCTGCCATTGTTTATGTTCCTGCCATTGCTTATGTTCCTGCCATTGCTTATGTTCCTGCCATTGCTTATGTTCCTGCCATTGTTTATGTTCCTGCCATTGCTTATGTTCCTTCCATTGTTTATGTTCCTGCCATTGTTTATGTTCCTGCCATTGCTTATGTTCCTGCCATTGCTTATGTTCCTGCCATTGTTTTTGTTCTTGCCATTGTTTATGTTCCTGCCATTGTTTATGTTCCTGCCATTGTTTATGTACCTGCCATTGCTTATGTTCCTGCCATTGTTTATGTTCCTGCCATTGTTTATGTTCCTACCATTGTTTATGTTCCTGTCATTATTTATGTTCCTTCCATTATGTTCCTGTGTGTATATTCCTCAGTCTTCCGGCACTATCCAACTGTTCACTACATCATTTCTTTCCTTGTCTTTCTCTTTTAGTTCCCTTTCCCGTTCCATTGCATTCAGGAATTGTCTCGTGTCTTCATATTCTCTGCTTTCTCTCGTACTCTGCTTTCTCTCGTACTCTGCTTTCTCTCGTACTCTGCTTTCTCTCTCACTCTCTAAAAGTTTACCTTCAGTATGCATTAGAAACTCGCTACTGTGTATTAACTAGCATTGAGACGCTTCTCATTTTCAGTATCTATTACTCTAGAATCGCTCAAGGTGAGTACAAGGTCTAGTCTTGCTGGTTCATCTCCTCTCTCCTTCTAGCTGCATCCCTGACTTGATGGGCAGGTTTTTAATTACTGCCTCTATCATCTTAGCTCTCTATGTCTCTAGTTCCCTGTGTGGTTCAAGGTTTTCCCACTTAAAGTGGTTAAAGTTACCTTCGATTATCATCCTTGTTATTGTGTCCACCTTCTGCCCACCTCTGTTATTGTGTCCACCTTCTGCCCACCTCTGTTATTGTGTCCACCTTCTGCCCACATCTGTTATTGTGTCCACCTTCTGCCCACTTCTGTTATTGTGTCCACCTTCTGCCCACATCTGTTATTGTATCCACCTTCTTCCCACCTCTGTTATTGTGTTCAACTTCGCTCTGTTATTGTCGTTATATTTTCCTCGTGGACTCGTGCTGTTTGGTGGAGGGTTGTACGTTGCTGATGTCACCACCTTAAGGACCCCCAATTTTAAGTTAGCCTACTATGTTGTCACATGCCTCTCATCTGTTCATTCCTCTCATCCCCACAAAACTCTACTTGTTTCTGGCTAGCAGTTCTGCTCCTCCATCTCCTCTATCCTTCCTCATAATGAGATAT
This sequence comes from Cherax destructor, assembly GCA_009830355.1. Classification (NCBI taxonomy): domain Eukaryota; kingdom Metazoa; phylum Arthropoda; class Malacostraca; order Decapoda; family Parastacidae; genus Cherax; species Cherax destructor. Next base: position 135,786 of record WNWK01002866.1, on the reverse strand, counting down.
CCAGCTGGGAAGAATCTATCTCATATCATCTCCCTGACCTTTGTCTGTGTGGGCGCTTTGATGTCTGCGAATGCCTCCACCAGTTCCATTCTGAGTGTGACACACGCACACGCACACACACACACACACGCACGCACACACACACACACACACACACACACACACACACACACACACACACACAGATCTTGGGGAGAGTATAACACCAAGCACATCTCCTGAGGCGCACATCAACCAAATAACTGCTGCAGCATACGGGCGCCTAGCAAACCTAAGAACAGCATTCCCACATCTTAATAAAGAATCGTTCAGGACCCTGTACACTCAAAATAAAAAATAAAAATAAAAAATTTATTTCTAGTAATATTACAAAGTGGGGTATACTTATAATATTAATACATTTTATGGGGTAGATATTACAAGATGGCCAATAATATGTCTAGGTATGCCTAAGCTTTTCAGGCAGTCTTATGATAGGTCTTACTCAATAGTGACACAATGATTATACTGATAGTAAGGTTAGGTAATTGTAGTGATTAACTAGGTTTACAAATTGAGGGTTACAAAATTAAGGTTTACAAAATTGAGGTACTGAAATTTAAACATTTAAGAATTTAGCAATTAGTTTAAGAATTTAACAATTAGTTTATATATTAATGGTAAAGGTGATGTATTGGTATAATCCCGTTTCTATATTGGAGTGTCTTAGGCAAACTTATGACTAGCTTAAGAATTATGAAGCAATAGTTGTATTAGAATTTTGGTTAGTCATGTGCAAATTAAGGGGAATCACAGATATCAATAAGTGTATTTTGCTGTGGTTATGTGCAAGATAAAGTAGTTTTCGTATGGTTAGCTACCGGTTGGGTGCGTAAGTGAGATAAGATGTTGTTTAACGGTGCTTTTGAAAATGGAGGTTGTGTCTGCAGTTCTAGAGTTTTCAGGCAGGGAGTTCCAGATTTTAGGCCCTTTTATGCGCATTGAATTTTTGTATAGATTTAGTCGGACACAGGGAATGTCAAAGAGATGTTTGTGTTTAGTATTATGTCTATGGGTCCTGTCACAACTGTCAAGAAAGTGTTTTAGCTCAGGGTTAAAGTTGGAATTAATGGTTCTATAAATGTAGATAGCAGAGTAGTAAGTATGGATGTTCTGAACAGTGAGTAGGTTTAGGTCTTTGAAGAGTGGGGGGGTGTGCTGCCTAGCGTTGGATTGCGTGATAATTCTTACTGCGGCTTTTTGTTGGGTTATTATTGGCTTTAGGTGGGTAATTGCTGTTGATCCCTGTTACGATTCGAACCTCAGTCTAGGGGCTGCTTACCTTCGTAACAATTTTCACTTTGTGAAAAAACTTAGAATTTCATAAGAGTTGGTACAAGTGAGAATTCAACACGCCTTTACTGGTTTTATTTAAAATTTTAAACTCTTCTTAGATATTAGAAAGTATCTATTAAATATCACTTAGTCAGCATATAGTCTGACCTTGTCCATCACAAAACTAAAGTATGTTCCAAAGTGCTTAATTGAACACTTCCCCAATATCTAAGAGCACTTATACCACTATAATCAGTGTCCATTGACACCCACATCAACACCTTAAAGTATATATATATATATTCTATAAACACAGTTCTCTTGAGTAACATTGAGTGATTATCTTAAACCGACACTGAATTCCACAGGGAATTCCTGCCCGGATAATCCAATGGAATCTTAGCCAAAAGTTCCTCAAAAGCTTAAGAGAGCTAAATCCAGTGTATTGTTGAAGAGCTGAGCCCATCTTCACCGAGTCAGAGGTAAGGAAGAACTGTCCTCTATGAAAGACCGCTAATGACTCACTCAGGTGAGGCCGGTGGTCACATCATTGGGTACGATGACTGAGGGGGGGGGGGAGGCTGGTACGTCAACAAGTACCCGGCACTCCAACTAGTGGTCTCAATCTGCGTAGACCACATAAAAGCCTAACTAATACAATCCAAAACAATAAAATAAAAGGTAATATCCTAGTATCATGATACACGAGGTCAGATAATAATATAAGGGCAGAAATATATAGAAATAAATGGTATAAAATACCGACACAATGGAAAAATAAACACATAAGCAGTATAATGTGATCCTTTATTGACAACGTTTCGCCCACGCAGTGGGCTTTATCGAGTCACATACAGATCTACCTGGAAAATGAGCAACATAGAGATATATATAGGGTACAGTCAGGTGGAGAATGCTGGGTCAGATGGAGAAAGCTGCATGTGAGTCTTAAAAGTAGTGTGAAAACATAGTGTGACTTAAAGGACCTGCAGTGTACCATTCTTGAGTTCTAGGTGGGATAGCGTTGAAGAAGTTTCTTGGCAATAGGTTCAGCTATGTTGTAGAAGCCGTTGTTCTGGTTAAAGTTGTTGGACATACAGATGAGTGATGATTCTAGGATTCTTCGGTATTGCGTGTTGTCTTCTCTGGCGATGAGTCTTGCGTTTCTGTAGTTGATTAAATGGTTGTGTAAATTTCGGTGTTGAACACAGGCATTTCTTGAGTCGTCAGATCTGCCTGCGTACTGGTGTTCTGAAATGCGTGTTTGTAGGTCTCTGGATGTTTCGCCAACGTATAATTTGCTGCAGCCATTACAAGGGATTGTGTATACCCCTGCCGTGGATTGAAGCTTTTCCTGTCTGTTACTGGTAATGTCCTTAATGGTGGTGGATGTGGAGGTGGATACTGGAATGAGGTCTTAGAAAAATGTTGGAAACTTGTTTGGAAATGGAGTTGGTGGGAAGGACTATGTATCTCTTCTCAGCAGTGTCTTCTCTGGGTGTGTTGAAGATGTTTAATGCCCGTCGTCTGCAGTCTCTAATGAAGTGACGAGGATAGTGAAGTTTGGAAAAACTTGTTCAATGAGGGAGCATTCTTCTTCAAGGAACTCACTGCTGCAGATTCTGAGTGCGCGCAGGAAAAAGCCTATAATTACACCACGTTTAATTTTGGTGTCGTGGTGAGAGTAGAAGTGGAGAAGATCGTGTTGATTGGTAGGTTTTCGATAGACTTTAAAACGAAGTTCATGGTCAGCTTTGCAGAGAAGAACATCAAGGAAAGGAAGAGTGTTGTCGACTTCTTCTTCTAGTGTAAACTGGATTGATGGCTCAACCTGGTTGAGTTCGTGTTGGAGAGCTTGAACGTTGAAGCGTCTGGGAGTTATGATGAGAATGTCGTCAACATAACGAAGCCAGGTGACAGAAGAGGGAATAATAGTGGAAAATCGCTCGGCTTCCAAATGTTCCATATTCTA
>WNWK01002866.1:122500-127500 GCA_009830355.1 Cherax destructor | reverse complement strand
TCACAATAAACCTACTTTACCAATAAACCAAAAACAAACCATTTTTTTTGCATGAAAGAAAACAGACCCAATAAAGCTGCTTCAATAATAAGGCCACAAAAAGAAAACTTTATCAATAAGCCTTCAATAAAGCAGCAGGAGCAGCAGCAGCAGCAGCAGCAGCAGCAGCAGCAGCAGCAGCAGCAGCAGCAGCAGCAGCAATACTGCCAAATATTCGACTTCAATATTGTCTAGAACAAACATTCTAAGCTGCGTATATATCTTAAGTCTTGAGTCAACACTAATATTGAGAAAGATCTCAGGAACATTATTATTAATATTGTTATTATTATTTTTGTTGTTATGGTTATGATTATTATTATTGTTGTTATGATTATTATTATTATTGGTATTATGATTATTATTATTAATATTATTATTATTATTATTATTATTATTACTATTATTTTTTATATTATTATTATTATTATTTTTGTTGTTGTTGTCTGGGCTGTGCACTGGACTTCAGTAAGAATTCTCTTGACATTCTGGGTGTCTTCATTGTGTCTAAGATGGTGTCAAGTGGAACTTGAACATTTCAGATCACTCAGGTTGTGTCTGTCACGACCACGTTGCCTTTGATGCATTTGCACTCACTGTGAACTGTGGCAGCAAGGTCGACAACCACTGTTGGTGGAGACATGCCAGTCGCAGAGATAGGAATTATTATATGAAAACAGCCCAGGTGATGTGCACTCACAGCTAAGAGACTAGCTCTCTCACAGAGCACTCTGATGGGGTTGACTCAGCTGGATGGTTCAGCTGGTCTTTGTGGTACATTGAGAGTCTATCTCACTTGCTGGAGCCACTAGTGTAACTACGGTCGTCTAACCCCTTCTAAACTGCATACATGTTTTGATAGAATTTTCCTCTCTACATTGTTGGATCCACTGAAGGAGGATATGAAAACAATTAATGTAATCTGAGATACTGTATGTATGCTGCATGTATATATGTTGTATGTATGCTGTATGTATGCTGTATGTATGTTGTATGTATGCTGTATGTATGCTGTATGTATGCATAATCCACCTAATGTGACTGGAAGTGTCTTGCTGCCACTGTCAATCTTTCAAGTAAATGCAGGTTAAGAAGTTTTTTATCATGGACTTTAGAAGGGCGTCAAACTCTTCCTGTTTGGGGCTGACAAGAATGGAAAGCATCATAACAAATGTAATTAAGGATAAGGAGGAATCAGTACCAGGTGAGGCAACACACAAGATTGTGGTTATCAATGTCACTGATCCTGATTTCAATCCGTTTGACGTCAGAGATTCTTTTGTTTTTCTTCAAAATCTGACTAAAACCCAAGTGGAGCACCACTGTGGGTACAAACAGTGGAGCACCACGGTGGGTACAAACAGTGGGATTAACGATTTTAACTGCTTTTAAGGCAGTTGTGACTCGTTCAGTGGTGTGTTTGCTGGAGGATGCTAGTTTGCATTTAGAAGGGTTTAGACTCTAAACCCTTCTAAACGCGAATGTATACGTGTCTCTCTAAACTTTAGAGAAAGACCTATATACTCTTCTCACTCTCTGATTATTCTAAAGTTTTCCAGAAGGGATTCCATGGGACTCCCTCGTGAGCTGTTTTAAAAGTAAGATATTGAGATCGTTAGTGAAGTCCTCGGTGACCTTTTCTGAAGACTAAATATAAAAACAAGAGTGAGGCGAGAGGTTAGGTCAGGTTTGTCAGGAAACAGGACAAGTGTTTCTTGACGCGGGTCTTAGTCATATGGTGACCCACAGCTGGAGCTTTAGGTCATTAGACCGAGGCTAGAGAAGGTCTTCCTTCACCTCCAAAGATAAGTTTAAAGTAGGAGTTGCAGCAAGACTGAATGAATGGATGAAGTGCAAGAAAATGATCATGGTTAGCTCTGAGGACCTTCCTTACGACTGAATTAATTGCAAAGTTCAGTTTGATCAGAGATTTCTGGCACGAGAGATCAGTGTTGTGCACTCATGTTGCATATGTTGCTGCCTTGTGGAATCCCGATCCCCCGCTGAACTGGTCTCAGCATGATGGCAGCATCCCAGCTCACTGCTGCCTTGGCAACAAGGATGTCGGGGGAGATGCCAACACAGATGTGCCTCATTCCTCCTTTTTTTATATGCTCACAGAGGAATGCACCAAAAAAAGTGAGGCCTACGAGCGTCAGACCCACTACCAGCGTCAGACCCACTACCAGTGTCAGACCCACTACCAGTGTCAGACCCACTACCAGTGTCAGACCCACTACCAGCGTCAGACCCACTACCAGTGTCAGACCCACTACCGGTGTCAGACCCACTACCAGCGTCAGACCCACTACCAGTGTCAGACCCACTACCAGTGTCAGACCCACTACCAGTGTCAGACCCACTACCAGTGTCAGACCCACTACCAGCGTCAGACCCACTACCAGTGTCAGACCCACTACCAGTGTCAGACCCACTACCGGTGTCAGACCCACTACCAGTGTCAGACCCACTACCAGTGTCAGACCCACTACCAGTGTCAGACCCACTACCGGTGTCAGACCCACTACCAGTGTCAGACCCACTACCAGTGTCAGACCCACTACCAGTGTCAGACCCACTACCAGTGTCAGACCCACTACCAGTGTCAGACCCACTACCAGTGTCAGACCCACTACCAGTGTCAGACCCACTACCGGTGTCAGACCCACTACCAGTGTCAGACCCACTACCAGCGTCAGACCCACTACCAGTGTCAGACCCACTACCGGTGTCAGACCCACTACCAGTGTCAGACCCACTACCGGTGTCAGACCCACTACCAGTGTCAGACCCACTACCAGTGTCAGACCCACTACCAGTGTCAGACCCACTACCAGTGTCAGACCCACTACCAGTGTCAGACCCACTACCAGTGTCAGACCCACTACCAGTGTCAGACCCACTACCGGTGTCAGACCCACTACCAGTGTCAGACCCACTACCGGTGTCAGACCCACTACCAGTGTCAGACCCACTACCGGTGTCAGACCCACTACCAGTGTCAGACCCACTACCAGTGTCAGACCCACTACCAGTGTCAGACCCACTACCGGTGTCAGACCCACTACCAGTGTCAGACCCACTACCAGTGTCAGACCCACTACCAGTGTCAGACCCACTACCAGTGTCAGACCCACTACCAGTGTCAGACTCACTACCGGTGTCAGACCCACTACCAGTGTCAGACCCACTACCAGTGTCAGACCCACTACCAGTGTCAGACCCACTACCAGTGTCAGACCCACTACCAGTGTCAGACCCACTACCAGTGTCAGACCCACTACCGGTGTCAGACCCACTACCAGTGTCAGACCCACTACCAGCGTCAGACCCACTACCAGTGTCAGACCCACTACCGGTGTCAGACCCACTACCAGCGTCAGACCCACTACCAGTGTCAGACCCACTACCAGTGTCAGACCCACTACCAGTGTCAGACCCACTACCAGTGTCAGACCCACTACCAGTGTCAGACCCACTACCAGTGTCAGACCCACTACCAGTGTCAGACCCACTACCGGTGTCAGACCCACTACCAGTGTCAGACCCACTACCAGCGTCAGACCCACTACCAGTGTCAGACCCACTACCGGTGTCAGACCCACTACCAGCGTCAGACCCACTACCAGCGTCAGACCCACTACCAGTGTCAGACTCACTACCGGTGTCAGACCCACTACCAGCGTCAGACCCACTACCAGCGTCAGACCCACTACCAGTGTCAGACCCACTACCGGTGTCAGACCCACTACCAGTGTCAGACCCACTACCAGTGTCAGACCCACTACCGGTGTCAGACCCACTACCAGCGTCAGACCCACTACCAGTGTCAGACCCACTACCAGTGTCAGACCCACTACCAGTGTCAGACCCACTACCAGTGTCAGACCCACTACCAGTGTCAGACCCACTACCAGTGTCAGACCCACTACCAGTGTCAGACCCCCTACCGGTGTCAGACCCACTACCAGCGTCAGACCCACTACCGGTGTCAGACCCACTACCAGTGTCAGACCCACTACCAGCGTCAGACCCACTACCAGCGAGACAGACACTGGTAAATCTTGTAAGCTCCGAGGGACACGCTCTGCGACATCTCAGATGGCTGTGCTGAGCATTTGTTAGACGAACGGTGGCATTAATTCTTTGAAAGTATCCGTAGTACCTGATGGAGGGCCATGGCAGCTTTATACACCTCTGGTTCTTGTAGTGCCAGTTCTCTACTCAGCTGGTAATATCGTGAGGATCATTGTCATTGTTAGAGGCTCCAGGAGGGTAGTGGAGCCTCTCCTGCAGTATTCTCTGCTAGGTTTTCCTGCTCATATCTGATTTTATTTTGGTTATATTGAGAGAGGAATGACTCAACTCCTTTCAGGTTTAGGTCTTCAGAACAAGTGCCACTCACCAGCTACTGGCCAGGGTCCCCAAACCTCATCCTCTGCTCGCAGTCAAGGATCGGCCTTGACCCAGCTATCATTGTATGTCTGTGTGGCTTCCTCCACAGGGGGAGACAGTAACAAGGGGTCCCTGTGTTACACCCCTCACATTCCCTCCCCAGGGTGTGGCTTCCTCCACAGGGAGAGACAGTAACAAGGGGTCCCTGTGTTACACCCCTCACATTCCCTCCCCAGGGTGTGGCTTCCTCCACAGGGAGAGACAGTAACAAGGGGTCCCTGTGTTACACCCCTCACATTCCCTCCCCAGGGTGTGGCTTCCTCCACAGGGAGAGACAGTAACAAGGGGTCCCTGTGTTACACCCCTCACATTCCCTCCCCAGGGGACTGACTCACCTCTACTAAAACATTATGTAAACACATGTTCATAACATTCAACTCAAGTTCACTTTACCATCCACTACTTTCTTTTTGAACGTACCATGCACGGAGCACTGAACACTCACCCCAGCACGCCAGCTCTGGACGTACCATGCACGGAGCACTGAACACTCACCCCAGCACGCC
>WNWK01002866.1:115000-117500 GCA_009830355.1 Cherax destructor | reverse complement strand
TTTACAATCGTGTCATTACGATTTCGTGAGTTATAACACAGTGATTCCCTGTGTATGCTTTTAGCTGTCACCTGCGGCAGTCACCTGCGGCAGTCACCTGCGGCAGTCACCTGCGGCAGTCACCTGTGGCAGGTACACTTGTTCTTGGTGAGGATACGAACGACCTGGAGAAGAAATTCACCAATGAGAATAAACAGAGGAACCAGGCAAATACCCAAAGAGGAAATGGGAAGAGACAATAGAAATTTGCCAGCCCGTGATGTTGTTACTGCAAGACAGCAACTGCCGTCCCTGGATGCATTGTTGACATGATTTTCTCAATAGGCTTCTTCAGTCAGATATAGAGGCAGCAGTGTAGTAGTGAAATAAAGATGATTGACGGACTGATTACATCTTCATTTCACTACTACACTGCTGACTGTGTATTCGACTGAAGAAGCCGACTGTGTACGCTAAACGTATCAACAATATACACATCTGCTGCACATGTGTCTTCATCATCAGCCTGTCGGTATTTTATACCAATTTCAACGTCTATGGGGCTGTGTAGATGAATGGTTCAGAGAACCGACAAGTTGATAAATTAGACTTGTCGGTTCTCTGAACCATAAATCTACATCCTGTCTGACACAGCAACATCTTGGGATCTTAATTCAGGGAATTCTTCACTTGCCTAACCCTTGGCCACCACCTACTTCCACATTGGTCAAATGTGACAACACCTACAACTGCTGCACCTCTCCTGTCTACAGTATATAAGCTACCTCTTCGCACATATGCTGTATTCTTTTCAAGATTGATGGACTGACAACATCGACTCAAGGTTGAGGGACTGATTACCTCAAACTCCTCCTGTTCTTCACCATTCTCCTTTGTATTGGACTGATGAAGCCACTGTGTGGCAAAACGTTTCCTCAATAAAGATACCCAAGTGTTGCATATGTGTCTTAATTTATCATCTATGGGGCTGTGTTTAGGAATTATTAACCTATATTTTTTTTTCTCACGGATGTGAATCAAACGATGTCTGAATCTGACGAGAGTGACACGATTGCAAACAAACCATACCCCGGGTGGGTTTCGAACCCGCGGTCAGGGAGTCTGAAAACTCCAGACCGTCGCATAAGCCACTGGGCCAGCTAGCTTCAATATGATTCATCCAACTAGGTATATTTCTACACCATAGAAAGGTTAGCATAGGCACCACTGTGTCCACAAATGCAAGTTTTTATAGAAGAATCTCCCGCTCTGACCTCGGGTTCGAAACCCACCCGTGGTATGGTTTATTCTAAGCTCTCTGCTAAGTGTATCTTGGGGAAGAGATGCAGTAAAGATAGGCAGAGGCATTCGTAGGTCTTCTACCTCTAGGAATACTAGAGAGGCAGCAGATTTGGTTAGATTTTGGTTTGATGGTGACAGGTTATTTCTGGGTTGTAGAGTCGCGTAGCTGTCTACAAGACTGAGACACAATGGCTTGTGAAGTAAGGCAGGTGTCTGTGAGGGTCTGAGAGTGGGGGTAGGAAGTAAGGCAGGTGTCTGTGAGGGTCTGAGAGTGGGGGTAGGAAGTAAGGCAGGTGTCTGTGAGGGTCTGAGAGTGGGGTAGGAAGTAAGGCAGGTGTCTGTGAGGGTCTGAGAGTGGGGTAGGAAGTAAGGCAGGTGTTTGTGAGGGTCTGAGAGTGGGGACAGAAAGTAAGGCAGGTGTCTGTGAGGGTCTGAGAGTGGGGGTAGGAAGTAAGGCAGGTGTCTGTGAGGGTCTGAGAGTGGGGGTAGGAAGTAAGGCAGGTGTTTGTGAGGGTCTGAGAGTGGGGGTAGGAAGTAAGGCAGGTGTCTGTGAGGGTCTGAGAGTGGGGTAGGAAGTAAGGCAGGTGTCTGTGAGGGTCTGAGAGTGGGGTAGGAAGTAAGGCAGGTGTTTGTGAGGGTCTGAGAGTGGGGACAGAAAGTAAGGCAGGTGTCTGTGAGGGTCTGAGAGTGGGGGTAGGAAGTAAGGCAGGTGTCTGTGAGGGTCTGAGAGTGGGGTAGGAAGTAAGGCAGGTGTTTGTGAGGGTCTGAGAGTGGAGACAGAAAGTAAGGCAGGTGTCTGTGAGGGTCTGAGAGTGGGGGTAGGAAGTAAGGCAGGTGTTTGTGATGGTCTGAGAGTGGGGGTAGGAAGTAAGGCAGGAGTCTGTGAGGGTCTGAGAGTGGGGTAGGAAGTAAGGCAGGTGTCTGTGAGGGTCTGAGAGTGGGGTAGGAAGTAAGGCAGGTGTCTGTGAGGGTCTGAGAGTGGGGTAGGAAGTAAGGCAGGTGTTTGTGAGGGTCTGAGAGTGGAGACAGAAAGTAAGGCAGGTGTCTGTGAGGGTCTGAGAGTGGGGGTAGGAAGTAAGGCAGGTGTCTGTGAGGGTCTGAGAGTGGGGTAGGAAGTAAGGCAGATGTCTGTGAGGGTCTGAGAGTGGGGTAGGAAGTAAGGCAGGTGTTTGTGAGGGTCTGAGAGTGGGGACAGAAAGTAAGGCAGGTGTCTGTGAGG